>JAJJWW010010810.1:133665-303313 GCA_023531295.1 Papaver armeniacum | reverse complement strand
AGACTAATTAATTATTCCTAAAGTTAGCCGTGGTTATTTAGGGAAGGGTTTCCTAAGCGGAGTTAGAATTCTTGGTGGACAAGTTTGTAACCTATATAAATAGGTAGTTAGGCCTTGTAGAATTATGGGCATTATTAGAAACGATTAAGAGATCGGTGAGAGATTTCTTGTATAGGTTTTAGAAGGCTAAAGATAGGATTTCGTTGTGAGCATATTGGTGAGGAACAAGAGACAAGGTTATCGTCTCGGGTAATTGTTGTGGTGTAACCAAGGGTTTGCTTGGATTCATGACGTTGTAGTCGTTTTCTTCATAGTGGATTTGAGTTGGTGCAGCTCAAATGGACGTAAACAATATATACAAGTTGTATGTATTCGTCGAACCACTATAAATCTTGTGTCTTGTGAGTTGATTTATCTTTCGTATTTTCATAGTTGCTTGTGCTTGGTTTACTTATTATTCATTATAATATCTCAAGATCCAGATTATTAAATGGTTGTCGCGATTCCCTAAGAAAATCTCGACCCGTATCGAGCTTTAGGTTAAGCTCCGTTGCTCTTAGCATAGGTTTATCGTATTACGACTGAGTGGGAGTTATGAGAGATAATAATGAAAGTACTATCTAGGGTTAAAGTTTTTAATGGGAAGAACTTTGCGTTTTGGAAGTCTCGATGGAAGACTGCATATGAGAAAGACCTCAATGATACATTGGGTGGAGTTACTTGAAAAAGGAAGCACGCAAAGACGATGAATGGAAACTCTTGATCGCAAGTGTGTAGCCGTGATCCATAGATGTTAATGGAGGAAGTCTACAATAACGTACAAGAGGAAACTAGTATCTGAAGAATCTTATGGATACACTTGAAAAGTTGTATCAAAAGTCATCAGCCTCGGGGAAGATTATGTTGTGAAAATTATTTAATCAAGATACAATAAGGCTAGCGATTTGAGCACATCTTGGGAAGTTTAAATAAATTATTTCCCAACTTTCAAAAGTTAGTATTACTTTTGATGATGAAGTTCAAGCTTTATGGTTGTTGTCGTCATTAACAAAGAGTTGGGAGACTGCAAGGACAACTATTAGCAATTCTGCAGGGAGCGAGAAGTGAAGCTTGATGATGTGCAGCAAAGGTTAATTGCTGAAGAGGAGAGAAGAATAGAACAATGTTATGTTTCTAGTTCTTCAAGCTCGGCCTTAAGTATGCATGAAGAAGATAGAGGCAGGAGTTCAAATCGGAACAACAACAACAAATCCAGATGGAAGTCTAGAGGAGGAAATCTAGAGATCTCAATCCAGGACTTAGAGGTGTTGTTGTGTGTTGGGCGTGTAAGAAAGTAGGACACTTCAGCGCGATTGTCCGGAAAACAAAGGTGCTAATAATGGTGGAAACAAAGGTAATCAAGAAGAGGTCAGTAGTTGCACCTTCGGAATCCGGTAAAGGTCTTTATGGATAACAAGAAGGTGATTATGGAAGGTTTTCTACTAATCTACGAGGACAAGCAAGATGAGTCTTGGATTATAGACTCGAGCTTCTTTCCATGCAACGAGGTGATAAGAGTATTATGATATGTTATAAGGAAGATTGGTGGCCAAGTATTTTTAGGTGATTTATGAAGCATGCGACATCATTGGTTTTGGTGATGTGATCTTGAAAGTCACCGGTTCGACATGGAAATTGAAGGATGTACGACATGTTCCAAATTGGAAGAAAAACTTGGTGTTTGTGGGCCAAGTTTGTGATGATGACTGTGAAGTTGTGTTAACGAAACACAATTGGAAAGTAAGAAACGGGCTATGGTGTTAGCTCGAGGAGTTAGATTCAATAATCTATCTGGGACTTTAGATGAATCTACTTTAGCAGTAGCTAGTAGTAGTGAAGACATTAACTTATGGCATAGAAGATTAGGTCACATGAGTGAGAATAACATGAAGATTCTATGTTCGGGAGGATATCTACCTAAAGTGAAGTCTGTTAATATGAGTTTTTGTGAAGACCGTGTTCTTGGAAAGCAAAAACGGGTTAGTTTCAGCATAGGAGGAAGAGACTTGAGAAGCGAAAAACTTGATTTAGTTCATAACGATGTATGGGGACCAATAAATGTTGCATCTCACAGCGGATTCCATTATTATGTCGCCTTTATTGATGATCACTCAAGGAAGGTGTGGCTTTACTTTATTAAGAATAAGTTCGAGGTGTATGAAGTTTTTAAGAAGTGGAAAGTTTGGTTGAAACAGAATCGTCTCAAGTCAAGTGTCTAAGGTCGGACAATGGTGGTGAGTATGACAAAACGAAATTCTTACGATTATGTGCTACTGAATGGAATTCGTTTGGAGAGACACTTCCAAGGACGCCCACATGAGAAACGGAGTAGCATAACGTATGAATTGGACATTGAATGCACGTGCAAGGTGCATGAGGTTGTGCAAATGGGTTTGCCCGAGACCTTCCGGGCACATGCAATGAGGACAGATGCTTATCTAATTAACATGACACCTAGTAGTCCATTAGATATGAAGATACCGAGGAGGTTTGGGTGGCAAAAAAAGGTAAATCTTTTCCTATTTGAAAGTTTTTGGTTGTGTTGGTTATGTTCATCTTAGTCCCGGTGAGAGGTCGAAGATAGGTTCTCAAGCAAAGAAGTGTATATTCCTTGGTTATGGAATTGACGCTTTTGGGTATAAACTTTGGGACTATGAGGGTCAAAAAGTTATTAGAAGTAGAACGTCACTTTTAATGAGAATGAGCTATACAAGGACGAGGGAAGGCAACACAAGTTGAAGATGTCAGGTGAAGCAACGTCGATAAGGAGTTGTATATCGATATTGATGATGTTTCCGGAAAAGTGTGGTACAAGAAGAGCACGATGTTGTTGATGCATGGCGTAGAGAAGTACAAGAAGGGACTTCCGCAAAGCAATGGGAGTTACTCCTACGGTTCCACAAGAAGTACGAAGATCGTCAAGAACTCCTAAACCAAACCCAAGGTATGCTTTGAATTATCTAGTACTTACGGATGGAGGTGAACTTTGAAGATATTAAGGAAGCACTAGCGGTTGATGAGTCCCATATAGGATTTCTGGAGAAAAGTTGGATATCAATCAAGTGGAAACTTGCTATGGAGGATGAGATGAATTCACTTGATGAGAATGGCACATGGGTGTTAGCAAAATTACCAAGATGTAAGAAGGCGTTGCATAACAAGTGGGTTTATCGGATGAAATCGAAACAAAAGAGAAATTCGCTTGCAAGGCGAGGTTGGTTGTGAAAGGTTTCACAGAAACACTGGTGTTGACTACAACAAGATATTTTCTCCGATTGTGAAGATGACTACTATTCGAGTAGTGTTAAGCCTAATGGCTTCAAAATCTCTACCTTGAACAGTTGGATGTAAAGACAACTTTTCTTCATGGTGACCTAGATGAAGAAATTTACATGAAGCAACCGTAAGGATTCATAGTAAAAGGCAAGGGAATAGATGGTGTGCAAGCTAAAGAAGAGTTTGTATGGTTTTAAAACAAGACCTGAGATGCAGGTGGTACAAGAAGTTTAATAACTTCATACATAGACATGGTTACTCACGGTATAATGCAGATCATTGTTGTCACTTCAAAAGGTATGGTTCTCGACTACATCATATTATTACCGTATGTGGATGATATGTTGGTTGCTTAGGAACATCTCTTCAAGAAGTTGAGAATTTGAAGAAACAATTAGCAAGTGAGTTTTCTATGAAAGATCTTGGTGAAGCAAAAACAGATTCTTGGTATGATAATCATAAGGGACAAAGCTAAGGGAACTCTTATGCTTAGTCATGCTAAATATATTGAACGAGTGTTGAAAAGGTTCAATATGGAGAATGCTAAACCGTTAGTTCTCCACTTGGAAGTCAGATTCGTCTTTCAAGTATGCAGTGTGCGTAGACAGATGAAGAAAAGGAGTACATGACTAACGTACCATATTCTTCAGCTATTGGGAGTCTAATGTTTGCTATGGTGTGCACGAGACCGGATATTGCACATGCAGTGGGAGTAGTGAGTAGATATGAAAGCAACTCGGAAAACAACATTTGGAAGTCAAAAGTGGATTCTCGGGTATTTGAGAGGTAACACAAACATACCATTGTGTTATGGAAGAGGTCGTTCTATCTTGAGGGTTATGTTGATGCATACTTGGTGATGTAGATAAAATGCGAATACGACCGATTATGTTTATACTATGGGGTCCAGCTGCATTAGTTGGAACTCACATTCTGACAAGTTGGTGACATTGTCTACTACGGAAGTGGAATACTTAGCGGTGACGGAAGGAAAGCAAGGAGATGATTTGGTTACAAGGATTATTAGTTGAGTTGGGAAAGGAACAAGGAGATTGTGTTACATTTAGCAACAATCAAAGTGCTTATACATTTAGCCAAGAACTCATACTATCATGCTAGGACGAAGCATATAGATATTCGTTATCATTTCATTCGGGATCTCTTAGAAGAAGGAGAGTTGAAGCTCGAGAAGATTCTTGGTTCAAGAATCCGGCGGATATGTTTACCAAGGAGTTACATTAGACAAGCTAAAGCTCTGCAAGGCTTTAGTTGGTCTCTAATGAGGATCTCGGGAGGGAGACGCACTAACAAGGAAGATGTTTTAGCACCAATCCAAAGTTGAAGAATGGAAGACAATCAATAAGTCTTCAAAGTGGGAGATTGTTAGTTATTGAAGACTAATTAATTATTTCCTAAAGTTAGCTACTGGTTATTTAGGGGAAGGGGTTTCCCTAAACCTTAGAATTCTTGGTGGCCAAGTTTGTAACCTAAATAAATATGTAGTTAGGCCTTGTAGAATTATGTGCATTGTGTAGAAAACGATTAAGAGATCGGTGAGAGATTTCTTGTATAGCTTTTAGGGCTAAAGCTAGGGTTTCGTTGTGAGAGCATATTGGTGAGGAACAAGAGACAAGGTTATCGTTTCGGGTAATTGTTGCGGTATAACCAAGGGTTTGCTGGGATTCACACGACGTTGTAATCGTTTTTTATTCATAGTGGATTTGAGTTGGTGCGGCTCAAAGTGGACGTAGAAAATATATACAAGTTGTATGTATTGGTCGAACCACTATATATCTTGTGTCTTGTGAGTTGTGAGTTGATTTATCTTTCTCGTATTTTCATAGTTGCTTGTGCTTGGTTTACTTATTATTCATCATAATATCTCAAGATCCGTTATTCCGCGGTTGTCAGTGATTCCCTAAGAAAATCCTGACAACTGGTATCAGAGCTTTAGGTTAAGCTCCAGGTTGCTCTTAGCATAGGTTTATCGTATTACGATTGGAGTGGGAGTTATGGGTGATAATAACGAAAGTACGGTAGCTAGGGTTAAAGTTTTTAATGGGAAGAAATTTGCATTTTGTAAGTCTCAGATGGAAGACTACCTATATGAGAAAGACCTTGCTGATCCATTGGGTGGAGTTGCGAAAAAGGGAGCACGTAAAGACGACGAATGGAAACTCTTGATCGTAAGTGCGTAGCTGTGATCTGTAGATGTCTAACGGAGGAAGTCTACAATAACATACAAGAGGAAACTAGTACGAAGAATCTTATGGATAAACTTGAAAAGTTGTATCAAAAGTCACCAACCTAGGGAAGATTATATTGTGTGAACAGGTTATTTAATCTTCAGATGCAAGAAGGCGAAGCGATTTCAGCACATCTTGGGAAGTTTAAATCGATTATTTCTCAACTTTCAAAAGTTAGTATTACTTTTGATAATGAAGTTCAATCTTTACGGTTGTTGTCGTCATTACCAAAGAGTTGGAAAACTGCAAGGACAACCATTAGCAATTGTGCGAGGAGCGAGAAGTTGAAGCTTGATGATGTGCATCAAAGTTTAATTGCTTAAGAGGAGAGAAGAATAGAACAAGGTTATGTTTCTAGTTCTTCAAGCTCGGCCTTAAGTATGCATGAAGAAGATAGAGGCAGGAGTTCAAATCGGAACAACAACAACAAATCCAGATGGAAGTCTAGGGAAATTCTATGGGGAGATCTCAATCCCGGACTACGGTGTTGTTGAGTGTTGGGTGTGTAAGAATGTAGGACGCATCAAGCGCGATTGTCCGGAAAACAAAGGTGCTAATAATGGTGGAAACAAAGGTAATCAAGAAGAGGTCAACGTAGTTGAATCTACGGAACCGGTGAAGGTCCTTGTTGATAACAAGAAGGTGATTACGGAAGGTTTTCTACTACTCTCGAGGAAAAGCAAGATGAGTCTTGGATTATAGACTCGGGAGCTTGTTTCCATGCAAATGTGATAAGAGTCTTATGATCTATTATAAGGAAGGATACTATGGCCAAATATTCTTAGGTGATGGTGAAGCATACGACATCATTGGTTTGGGTGATGTGATCTTGAAAGTCAACAGATTTCGACATGGAAATTGAAGGATGTACAACACGTTCCAAATTTAAAGAAAAACTTGGTGTTTGTGGGCCAAGTTTGTGATGATGACTGTGAAGTTGTGTTAACTAAATACAATTGAGAAGTAAAGAAAGGGGCTATGGTGTTAGCTCGGGTTAGAGTCAATACTCTATATCGGACTTGGATAAATCTACTTTAGCGGTGTAGCACTAACTTATGGCATAGAAGATTAGGTCACATGAGTGAGAAGAACATGAAGATTCTATGTTCTGGGAGGATATCTACCTAAGGTGAAGTCCTGTTGATATGAGTTTTTGTGAAGACTTGTTCTGTGAGAAAGCAAAAACGGGGTTAGTTTCAGTAGAGGAGGAAAAGACTTGAGAAAGCACAAAACTTTATTTGGTTCATAGCGATGAATGGGGACCAATTGATGTTGCATCTCACAAATGGATTCCATTATTATGTCACCTTTATTGATGATCACTCAAGGAAGGTGTGGCTTTACTTCATGAAGAATAAGTTCGAGTGTATGAAGTTTTTAAGAATTGCAAAGCTTTGGTTGAAACAGCTGTGCAGTTGAAGTGTCTAAGGTCGGACAACGGTGGTGAGTATGACAAAACATAATTCTTACAGTTATGTGCTACGAATGTAATTCGTTTAGAGAGGACAGTTCCAAGGACGCCACATAAGAATACATTAGCAGAACGCATGAATTGGACATTTAATGCACGTGAAAGGTGCATGAGGTTGCGATCTGGTTTGCCCGAGACCTTCCGGGCACATGCAACATAAACAATGCTTATCTAATTAACCGGCCACCTAGTAGTCCATTAGATATGAAGATACCATAGGAGGTTTGGACTGGCAAAAAGGTAAATCTTTCCTATTTGAAAGTTTTTGGTTGGGTTGGTTATGTTCATCTTAGTCCCGGTGAGAGGTCTAAGATAGGTGCTCAAGCAAAGAAGTGTATATTCCTTGGTTATGGAATTGACACTTTTGGGTATAAACTTTGGGACTATGAGGGTTAAAAAGTTATTAGAAGTAGAGACGTCACTTTTAATGAGAATGAGTTGTACAAGAACAGGAAGGCAACACAAGTTGAAGATGTCAGGTTAAGCAACGTCGATAAGGAGTTGTATATCGATATTGATGATGTTTCTGGAAAAAGTGCGATACAAGAAGAGCACGATGTTTTTGATGTCGGAGAAGTACAAGAAGGGACTTCTGCTATAGTAGGAGTTACTCCAACAGTTCCACAATAAGTACGAAGATCGTCAAGAACTCTGAAACCGAACCCAAGGTATGCTTTGAATTATCTATTACTTACGGATGGAGGTGAACCTGAAGATATTAAGGAAGCACTAGCGATTGATGATTCAATCAAGTGGAAACTTGCTATGGAGGATGACATGAATTCACTTGATAAGAATGGCACATGGGTGTTAGCAAAATTACCAAGAGGTAAGAGGCGTTGCATGCTCAAGTGGATTTATAGGATAAAAGTCTGAAACAAATGGAGAAATTCTCTGTCTGAGGTGGGTGTTGAAGGTTTTAAACAAAAACTCGTGTTGATTACAACAAGATATTTTCTCCGGTTGTGAAGATGACTACCATTCGAGTAGTGTTAAGCTCAGTGGCTTCCGAAAGATCTCACCTCAAACAGTGGATGCTCAAAGACATCTTTTCTTCAATGGTGACCTAGATGAAGAAATTTACATGAAGCAGCCATAAAAATTCATAGTAAAAGGCAAGGAAGAGATGGTGTGCAAGCTAAAGAAGAGTTTGTATGGTTTAAAACAAGCCCCAAGACAGTGGTACAAGAAGTTTGATAACTTCATACATAAAAGTGGTTACTCACGGTGTAATGCTGATCATTGTTGTTACTTCAAAAGGTATGGTTCTAACTACATCATATTATTATTGTATGTGCATGATATGTTGGTTGCCGGAACATCTCTACAAGAAGTTGAGAATTTGAAGAACAATTAGCAAGTGAGTTTGCTATGAAAGATCTTGGTGAAGCAAAAAACAGATTCTTGGTATGAGAATCATAAGGGACAAAGCTAGGGAACTCTTATGCTTAGTCAGCTGAATATATTGAACGAGTGTTGAAAATGTTCAATATGGAGAATGCTAAACCAGTTAGTTCTCCACTTGGAAGTCCGATTCGTCTTTCAAGTATGCAGTGTGCGAAGACAGGTGAAGAAAAGGAGTACATGACTAACGTACCATATTCTTCAGCTATTGGGAGTCTAATGTATGATATGGTGTGCACGAGACCGGATATTGCACATGCAGTGGGAGTAGTGAGTAGATATGCAAGCAACCCAGGGAAACAACATTGGGAAGCTGTGAAGTGGATTCTCAGGTATTTAAGAGATAACACAAACGTACCATTGTATTATGGAACAAGTGGTTCTATCTTCGGGGGTTATGTGGATACGAACTTCGCAGGTGATGTAGATAAAAAGCGAAGTACGATCGATTATGTTTATACTATGGGGTCGGCTGCGGAGAGTTGGAACTCACTTACACAGAAGTTGGTGACATTGTCTACTATGGAAGCGAGTAATGTGAGGTGACTAAGCGAGCAAGGAGATGATTTGGTTATAAGGATTATTAGGCTGAGTTGGGAAATGAACAAGGAAATAGTGTTGTTTAGCGACAGTCAATGTCATACATTTAGCCAAGAACTCAGCCTATCATGCTTTGGACGAAGCATATAGTTGGCACATGCAACAGAGGCAGTGCTTATCTAATTAACATGACACCTAGTAGTCCATTAGATATGAAGATACCGAGAGGAGGGTTGGACTGGCATAAAGGTAAATCTTTCCTATTTGAAAGTTTTTGGTTGTGTTGATTATGTTCATCTTAGTCCCGGTGGAGAGGTCTAAGATAGGTGCTCAAAAAGAAGTGTATATTCTTTGGTTATGGAATTGAAGCTTTTGGGTATAAACTTTGGGACTATGAGGGTCAAAATGTTATTAGAAGTAGAGACGTCACTTTTAATGAGAATGAGCCTGTGCAAGGACAGAATGCAACACAAGTTGAAGATGTCGGGTTCAAGCAACGTTGATAAGGAGTTGTATATCGATATTGATGATGTTTTACGGAAAAAGTGTGGTACAAGAAGAGCACGATATTTTTGATGGCGGAATGCTTTCATAAGCTGTATGCATCTCATTTATGAAAGCATTCCACCAATTATCAAAAGCTGAGGAGATGGTTGTAGATGCCCTAAGACACTAATTGAAATGTATAAATTAGGAGAATCACATGATACGTGTACATGGAGATGATGTCGGTAGCCATGTCTTTGTTGGTTCCTCTTGAAAAGGGTTTGTTGGTGAAGAAGTTTGGCATTGTAATGAGATGTGCATTCTTTGAAGTTAGTGGTGAACGGTTTGGCGGCTATGTAGTTATTTGGGTTCAGTTTTGGAAACTTTGTTATTTGGCCATACTTTACTTAATAGAACATGACCACACTTCATTTGCAAAAAAAACTCTCGATGATTTGACCAAGAATTGTTCATTTAATTATCAACGGCTTCACGCTTAGGCTTGCACATTTTGATATTCTCATGAATGTGTTGATTTCCAATCCATTTTAAAGGTCAAACATGTTATAAATAAATATGCTCTTATGAAGCTTCTAGTTTCTTTGGTAGCGGCGGACATACATTCTCATTCTTTTTTCCAGTGCAGTACTTATGCACTTGGCGTAATAACACTGTTCTTTGTCTTTGTAAAAATTGGTCTTGCTTGGAAGTTGGAACTTTACTGCAGGCGTAGAAGTGTGTGGTTGCGGACTTGCGGTAACCAAAATCTTTTAGGCTTGCTTTTGTGTATACAAGCATGTTCGATTTTATAACTTTTTCCTAGTTATAATTTTAAGTACCCCTTATTTTCATTCATGGAGCAGGCTTAATCTTTTCGGATCAAGCACGAGAGAATCTTCCAATGACTTTGCTTAGAAGAAGGTTGGTTTGTACCCACAGAAAGTCACTTTCTTTCCCATTCATGAACGAGGATGAGGAATTTTATCTGCGCTATAATATCATCTTTCTTTAACTACAAAAAAAAATTCAATGGATTGATGAAGAGCTATCAACGTAGCAAGCTAGGGTCAACAGGCCCTAGCTTGCCAAGCCGTGGACGTGTTAGGGTCGGACCTAGCTCTGTGCTTTTGTTCATGTACAAGCCCAAAACCCCAACCTAGTCACTGAGACGGGTTGGCTACGACGAGTTGCGGGTTGGGTAGAAACGTAAAATCACTTAAACGTATAAAAACTCGATTGAATGAGTTCGAACTCATCCCACCTTGGTTCATATATGAAAACTATAACCACTCTTTTATTTTAGTGGTTGTTGATTACTTTTACTTGTTATTTTATATATAATGGTATATTTATGTTGGTCGATGCTTTACAAAACGCTAGAAAACACCCCCTTCAGTAACCCTAAATCTTTATCTATCTAGTGTCGTGATCAGCCTCTCTAGTATAATCTCTCCCTTTCTCTCCCGAGACACAAGTATGAGCATCATATATTTTTTCATTATTGGCTCAGGAATCATCAGAACTCATCTTATCTTTCTTTTCTTATATCTCAAATCGTCGATTTTCGTTTTCTATGTGTACCGGTATTTGAATGAGTAATCAGATCGGTGATAAGAAATCAATTGATTCATTGATATTTAAAATTTTTTGATTGAAGATCAATTGAAATTTGGTTGTATTAAATCAATTAAGGAATATATGAACTTCGTTTCTACAAAAAACCTAAATCATCTTAAAATTCCTAAATTAGTAACTCACGAAGGAAATTGACGGGTTGGCGTAACCGCATGGGTTGACCTAGACAGGCTTGTTTTTTAGGGATAGATATGACAACCACGGACCGGCTTGTTTAGACAAAGGGCCAAGCCAGAGACGGGTTGAAACAAGCAGCTAGGTCAACCATGGTAGGGTTAGAGAATTGACATTTCTATATATTGATCTCTTAACTTGACTCTCCCTTGCGTTCTCGTGAATTCTCTTTTAAGTGTGTGGTTATCGGTTCAAAAGCTTACAATAGGTTTAATCAAACCATGATCCTGTAACTTTGTTGCATCAAATGTTAGTTGTGTCTTGTAGAGTTTTGACTTTCAAACTAATTTGAATTTTTTTCTGGGACAAAATTCCTTGATTTTGCAAGAATGATGAGATTTTCAAATAGTTTAACAAACGGCCCATTTATTCCAAACAACGGTAGTTTATTTCGAAATATAGTGATTTCGAGAGGCGACACAATGGTGAATGGGTTGCCGTTTGGCATTATGTAAAAATGTGCATATTTTGAAGAGACAATATACAATAGAGCCAGACACAATGGTTTTAACACAGCCGCTTATTAGAAAAAACGTTCATCAAAAGGGATATATTCGGTTCTTCTCGATTCATTTCCCATTTTACTTGTTCTACAACCAAAAATCACTTTTTTTCTAAACCCTAGATTTTTTATGTAAATCTTTCTGTGTTTAACTGAAAAAGGTCATTAATGGAGTATTTCAATCTTTTACCAGAAGAGATTAGATTGGACATTATCGAGTCGAGTTCAAGGAATCGGGTCTCGAATGCAAATTGGAGAAATCTAATTCGCCATCCATTATTCTCGAAGTTGCATTTACATATCTCAATCATCCTACGTATGATTAAGTAAGTTGGGTTTCATGCTTTGAGTTATATTGATGGGAGGAATAATAGGAATTTTCGATATTTTGAACATGATGAGAATCATGAATCCATCGAGAAATTAGAAAGGTTTAACTTGCGTTTTTGGTGGAATACCAGATTTCTTGGTTCGTTTAATGGTTTGATCTTTTGTTATTTAAAAGGAGACACTTATACTATTTGTAACCCCATTGCAGACGGTATATTATGATTCGAGAATTTAAGAGAGTTAGAATAAATCATGGGGTGAGTGGATTTGGTTATGTTGATTCAACCAATAGGTACAAAATTGTAAGAATAATGTTATTGAATGAGAATGAGAACGAGTCTATGGAAGTTTACATATACACTCTAGGGGTGGAATTGGATGGAGAAACATTGGAAAGTTCAATTTCGGACCCAAAAAAAATATCGGGCAAAAGGTATTTTTGTCAATGGAGCTCTTCATTGTTGGGCGATCAATTGAAAAAGATCGTTACCTTCGATTTGGCCGAGGAAAAGTTTTGCGAACATATTTTATCTCCTTTGCCACGAGAAGATGATTCGATGGTTATTATCAATTAGTGGTTTTGGATGGGTGTTTTTCTTTTCTTTGAACTTAGCGATGAGTTCAATGTTGGGACGTGTGGGTACATTGGAGAAGAAAAATGATAATCATGAGATTGAAGAACTAGAGGGACATCGATCGATGGGTTGGAGTGAAGAATTTAGGGTTTTGACGGGGAATTGTTTAAATTACAAGAGTTACGCTATCTTAACTTGCAATGGTATTCGTAACCATATCAATATTCACGACTTAGAAGCTGTAACTTCGAAAACGGTTTCGGATCTTACATAACATTTTAGTGATGTTTTCCCTCACAAGAACACCTTAGTTTCTTTAAAATAATTAGAGGAAGAAGATACGAAGATAATGGATTCGGTTGGATTTGAGGAGGCGAGACCATGCTACGACCTTTCAACCCAGTATGTAGGAGGATGAGTCCCCGGGATACCTACATATAAAGCTGGTAATATTTACATTGAGATTCATTTCAAAATTGGATATCAAGTAGCAACCTGTGTGAACCTAAATGTTAATGACATTGTCTTAGCGACTAATATGCGTAGACTACTGTTATCATGTATTTATATTATTGATCCAACTTTATGGGAGTGTTTTCTCTTTTAGGTTAAGTTGTATTGCTTTGTTAACTCTGCACTTTGTTTGTAGTGACTTTACCTTATCTCAATGGGAGAATATGATGTAACTTATTTTGTTTACGCAACAAATCCTATTATGTTAGTGTTGTAATCACTAAAAATAGCCGGCATTTTGAGCAAATACCTACAGAAAAGTTTGTCTTCATTCAGCAATAAATTTCACAAGAACCTACAAGCAGAGTTCTCTAGGGATAACACGTTTTCAGTTTCCGTTATTAATCCAAGAAACCTAATTGCTTGTCACCAATATGATTCTTTTCGTCCCTAAAAATGTTACTAAGAATGTTTATAGGCTTGATTTGCTTTAACTTAACCCATTGTAACTTGTAAGTTAAAACCGCAACCATGGTGTTTACACACTTCATGCCACTTCCGGTCGAGTTTTTCATTTGTTTAACTCCTAATTCAGTTAGATCTCAAGCTGGATCATTTCTTAACACGAGTTTTTTGGGATGTCTCGAGTCGATAACAACAACATCATCTAAGTTGAGCCGTAGCCATCACGATTAAGTCGCGTTATCTGCAGTAAAAAAGACATGACACTAAAGCTATTACGGATGTCACGTTCCTTATCATGTTGTACCATTAATATATTTTCCTTAATGTTAGCGCCTCGAGATCCGGGAGTGAAAAATCCTTAGCTCACATTGTTATCGATTGGCCACATGCTTTACTCATTTTATTTTATTAAGTATACTTTATGTGTATGTTATAATTCTAGTGCAAGTTACGTCATTATAGTTCTAGTGCAAGTTACGTCATTTCGATGAAATTTGTGTGAGCTAGTGATATTATGTTGAATTTTGCATTCTATCACTTTCGTCAACTCAATTTTACACAAGCATAGTATCATATGTCTCACTCCTAGATGTTTTTTTACAAATCATTTTTTGCACAAGGTTTGTGCAATATATGTGCGAAAAGATCATCACTCTTATATGTTAGTCGGTTTTTTTTTTTTCTAGTTACAAAGAAACAGAATTGTTGTATATGAGTTTTCTTTAGATTTGTCAAATCATGGAACTTTGATTGCAGTATCAGTATGGGTAGGTAACGAATCTTGAAGAATTTATTTTCATATTGTTGGTAGTCGATAATAATCTTGTTAGTCGGAATCAAGTAACACAATGTGATATATGCGATTTGTAATTTTTAGATGGTTTGGTCTCACAAATGTGTCTAAATAATAACACGGAGAATTTGGTTTCGAGTACTTTAGAGACAATTCTTTTAGATTGAAGGAATCCAACAAACTCTCTTCATAATGATTTGTGTATGCCTTTTCTGAGACCAATAGGTTCTTTTCTCCATGTTTCTAAATTTATTCATTAAGGTTATCACGGCAGGCATTTGTTTCATTTCTTCTTCTCCTTTGTCTCTCGGTTTATTTTTGTTGGTTTTGGTTGTTTTCCATCCTCATCGCTAAGTTATTCATCTTTCTTTCTTTTTTTTGATAATTATTTTTGTTCCATCTATATAGGTTGAATTGTATATATTTCTCTGGATAACAAAAGCTTTTAAATTGTTTTGGTAATCATAGTAATGTTACAGAGGAGGCATACATTTGGTCAATGCATTTTTTTTGCTCCAGCTTGAAACCTACTCTTGGTGCAGTTGCGCGGGCCCTGGTTACCATAGCTTCAGCATCATCTGCAGTTGAAGTGGAACTGCGCGAACACCGGGATGGTTGGGTGTGGTGCCAGTGTTGTATAACCGTTTGATAGGAATCCTAACAAAACATTATAAAAACAAACTTCATAAATTAGTCATATAGCGTGCGGGTTCAAAGGCACATTTTGGGCACTAGTCCTTAAAGTTTTGGTTTTTTTTTTTTTTGATGTTGTTGTTGTTGAAGGAAATAGATTTTTTATTATATTAATCCTCAGTAAAACTGAGATGTTGCATATTATGAGTCCATCATATGTTTAAAATATTTGTGATTGCATCATGAGCTAAATTATGAGCAATTGAGTTAGTGTCTCTAGGAACAGCAGTGAAAGAAACTTCACAAAAATCCTTAACGCGATATCGAGAGAATGATTGATCGAATCAGGAACAACATTGAAAGAAACTTCACGGAAATCCTTAACGCGATCTCTAATCGAGAGAATTATTGATCGATTGCTCCACGGTATATTGTCAGTGCATCCTTTAATAGCAAGTAGAGGGTATAGTAGTAGCATCACCTTCTACAATTATCTTTGAAACTTGTAATTTATGTGCCGGTTAAAGACCAAAACTATAAGCTTTAAACGAGGAAATCATAGAGGAAAGAAGTATCAAAACAAATACACCCACTGCCAATGTGTATACCAAAAGCGTCAACCCTTGCCACGTATGCATTGCACCTTTACCATCTTTGAAAGCAACATCTATATTGACTTTATGACTAGAAATGGCCTTTCCCAAATGGAATTAGTAGTGTTTGTTATGTTAACATCAACGCAAAAGTTTAAAGCATGATAAAGATCAAAAGCTTTAAAATATTGAAGAGCCCTTGACATACATAATTGAACTGAGATTGGTATATAGATGTTAACATAATGCCCCTACCCGTTTCTAGCTTTCCATATGTTCCATATGATGCATGCTCAAAATTCAACATAATGCCCTATCAAGTTGTAATAACCAATTTTGAATAATTTTCATGAATTCAAATCATTACGAATATTAGCGAAAATTGGGCTGGATTGAAAAGCTGCTTTGGCAAAAGCAGGTTAAATAGAAGATGCCAAATTGTTTCTTCATCGGTTTTACACATAGGAAAATGTTTTGTACCTAGTTGTTGTATTTACGCAGTTGTCGTAATGAAAGACCTTCATGCAATACTTTCCACACAAAGATATGAATCTTGACCAAGTCTTCATATTTTGCCGAACTTTTCCATGGAAACGAAAAACGGTAGAAGTAGAAGCCGTGTTATCTCACAAGAGTTTGTAGCACGATTTTGTTGTGAAAATCCACGAGGAGTTTGAGCCACACTAGTTTATCTTCCACTTGATAATCTTGAGGAATATCTGAGACTCAAAATTTCCACCACCTCTTACGGAGGAGGAAAAGGCGCCTCAAAGGTTTTCATTCCATCTTTTTTCATTGGGAACAAAAAGATCCGAAATCTCGGCCAACCTCGACAGTTAGGAATTCTAGTAGGTCTAAAACCCAGAATAGTGGATATCCACGGATCTTTCCATATAGAAATAGAATTTCCAGAACCAATAAACCAGCAACAATTATTCTGCAAAATACCTCTGACTGTCAGCATATCTTTCCATGTGCTAGAGTTACTTGGTTTAGCTTGACAATCCCGAAAAAAATATCCGTAAGGTATTTTTGACGAATATAACTTCACCCAAGAAGCATCAGGGTTTGTCAAAAATCTCCAAACTACTTTATAGATTAAAGACAAGTTAACTGATTCCATATTATGAATTCCCAATCCGCCATCTTCCTTAGCTCTCTCTATCTTTTCCCATCTAATGAAGTGACATTTTCTTGTATAAATATCATGACCCCACCCAGGAAGGATCTCTCGAACTTGAAAAATTTTGTTTAAAGAACCCTTGGGAGAATACGGTTGCCCATCTACTGTAATTAGGAATAGAGGATAGAACATTCTTAGATAAAACGGTTCTAGTTGAGTTAACAAAAAAATTACGCTTTGATAATCTTGTACAAAACTTGGAAGTCAGATTCTCAAAGTGGTAATTGAATTATTGTCCCTCCTTTTGATGGGTCTTCACAAATATCCCTAACAGACTTTACAAATATCCCTGATGGCATAATTGAAAATACTTTTAAAAACAAATTATTATAATTCCTTATTTAACCTCCCTCTCTTATTTCTTTATTCTTGATTCTTAATTGTTAACAGAAGAAAAAAAAATCGGGGCTCTCACCACCATCATCTCCTTCGCCTCTCACCACCACCGATCTCCATCGACGCCACCACCGGCCAACCACGAGCAACCCATAGACGATCTTCTGGTTGGTTAATCTGGGTCTCTAGAAATCTATCACTTACGATTATGCTTTCGATTTCAAAATGATTTCAAAACGGATACAAAGATTAATTTGATTTTGGATCTTTATTTGATAGTTTCGAGTGGATTACGAGTTAAAGATTCGGTCCAGTTGAGTTTGATCTCGATTTAAGATTTGAGAGATAGAGATTACGTGATTGAATTAGAGATCGAGAAGATGTTGAGAGACAAAGCAACAAAGATGAGATGGGATTTCAGAAGATTAAGCTACAGGAAGAGAGAATGGTCGAGAAACAGAAATGTTGATGTCGATCCCAGAGATTATGGGACTGCTTTACATTTTGAATCGTGTAGGTTATGGTGAATGATGATTTTCATGATTTGTAGATGAAATCGAAGGTTGGGTTTTGCTAATTGGGAATATTCAAAAATAATATTGCGCTGAAATTGAAGTTATATGATATGAGCTGTTCTTAAGCTGCGGTGATTGATTTCGAGTGATTAAGAAGGGAGATGGATCTACTTTTGTGCAAGAAATGGATGAAGGCCAGTGATCTTGAAGGCTGTTGGTGTTTATGAAGATAAGTTTGATTTTAAATTGAGCTCTTGATTGTGATTCATTCTAAACCAAGCAAATGGAGTTTGTTGTACTATTGTGGTGGTGGTGGTGGTGGTGATAGAAATATTTTGGTTGTTATTGTTATTGTTGTTGTTGTTGTGGTGGTGGTGGTGGTGGTGGTGGTGGAAGGTGTTGTTACAGCGGTAGTGCTGGATGTTTGTTTGCACTGCAAGTGATAGTGGTGGCTTTTATTGTATGAGTTGGTGGTAGTGTTGGTATGAGTTGTTGTTACAGAGATTAGGCTTTGTTGTTGAATGAAATATGGTGGTTATCTGGGTTGGAAAGCGGCGGTGATATTGGATCAACTATGGTTGTTGATCCATATAATTTGGATCAACTATGGTTGTTGATCCATATATTTTGGATCAACTATGGTTGTTGATCCATCTATATGGGATCAACTTTGTTGTTGATCGATTTTTTTATTGGATCAACTATGGTGGTTTTGGTTGGAATGATGAAGTTGGTGTTTGATTTTGGTTCTAGTTGTTTTGGTGGTGGTGGTGGTGTTGGAGATGTTTGATTTGTTGGTGGCGGTAGTGGTGGAGAGAGGTACGAATGAGAAATTAGTCATGAAAATAGTAGTAGAATGGTGGTTCCCGGTTGTTGTAGTTGTCGAGATTGGTTTTGAAGCTGCTCTTGGTCACAGGTGTTTATGAAGCTACAGTAATGAAATATGGTGGTTATCTGGGGTTGAGGCAGGCGGTGATATTGGATCAACTATGGTTGTTGATCCATGTATTTTGGATCAACTATGGTTGTTGATCCATCATATGGGATCAACCATTTGTTGATCCTTTGAACTCATGCTTTGTAGTTTAAATCATGTAAATTTGTTCCAATGTTGAACTTGTGGTGCAATGGTAGCATGGCCCGACTCCATGTCGGATGATGCGTGTTCGACTCACGCCAAGTTCACTCCATTTTACATGGATCAACTTTCATTGTTGATCCACTTTTAGTGGATCAACAATGGAAGTTTATCCACTAAATTGGATCAACTTCTCTCATTCTTTTTTTTTTTGATCAAATACGTTGGTTTTATTTTTATTTGGATCAACTACTATTGTTGATCCAAAAATATCTAAACCCAGCGGCGGCAACGATGGTGGTGGCGGCAACGGTGGCGGTGGTGGCGGCGGCGATGACTGGACTAGTGGTGGAGGAGGACCTTGGTGGTGTAATGGTGGTGGTGGAATATTAGTGGTGGTGGCGGTTGGTAGGTGGTGGTTGTTGAACGGTGGTGGTGGAATGGTGGTTGAATGTTGGTGGTGGTGGTGCTAGTGGTGGTGGTGAAGTGGTAGAGGAAGAAATTTGTTGTATTTTGAAATAAAGATAAATATTATATGGGTGAGGGTATTAAGGTAATCTAATATTGAATGGATAATGTTATAAAAAAGTAGGGACATATTTATTATTGTATAAGGACATATTTATTGGGTGTCAAAAGTAGGGACATATAAATAATGTACCCATTCTCAAAAGTATTGATACTGCAATCTGATTTGAGCAGGAAAGTACCCAAGATATTTCTCATCCACACCCATCTCTTTTACACCCAATTTATGTATATAATTCCATTTGTTGACTGCAGAACAACCCTTGTTAAAAAAAATTGAGGATTTAGTGTAATTAATTGTCTGACCTGAGAAAGATGAGTAAGAATCCAAGATAGACTTCAGTTGATTAACATTGATATCAGTATTCCTCCCAAAGAAAAATAAATCATCTGCAAACATCAGATGAGATATATTTGGTGCAATTGAATTTATCTGATAGCCACTTTAAAGATTTAAAGCCTCAAATTTTTCCATAAGGAGAGAAAGACCCTACGAGCAGATAATGAACAAAGATGGTGATAATGGGCAACCCTGTCGCAAACCCCTTCCACTTTTGAAATGTCCATATGGAGAACCATTCAAAAGAATCGACTAAGAAAGGTATCCAAGAAACTTATATCATAACAATCAAACATAAATCCGTTATTGCAGTTTACAAAAACAAATGAATGGTTCTCAATGAAAATCACGACTTTCATTCAGTTTGAGTTGTTTTTTCTTTTCTTATTAAATGGTCTTTGCGCATTCGAATTGGAGACCTCCGGGATAAAAATGGCTTCTAGTTTAAGCCTAAGGCTAAGGTGTTTTGTACCACATCGCCTAGATGACAAATTTTGTCTTGGTTTATAACCCTTGACATTAGAACCATGGTCGTGAACTACATGTACATGTTGTGGTGTAGTTCCACGGTGTTTGGAACCTCTTGGCTTTTCACCCATATAAGTTAGTGCATTACCAATACCCAGGGAAACTTTATTAGCTATCTCGCTTGGAAAATAATTTACTAAGTAACATACCCTACAAAGGATACGAGTGTGGATTATGGACAAGGGACACTACACATTCATTTTACTAAAACACAAACAAAATTGCATGGATCATGCCAACATAATTTACTAAGTAACATACCCTACAAAGGATACATGGTGTGGATTATGGACAACGGATACTACACACTCATTTTACTAAAACACACAACAAAAATCATGGATCATGTTTGAAAATTTTATAACACAAAGTGGAACTTTGACTCTTAAGCGATTTGTGTTTTTAACAAGATTTTGGGTCATAGAGTTGTTTTTCCTACTGTACTCCTACATATTTTGCCATATGACCCCACACTCTCACTTGTCAAATGTTAATTCTGATTAATTTTAGTTCCAACCGTATTCCCCTCTTGAAAAAAACGACTCATTTGTATTGTTTCATAAACCTAGATTTTTAACATCACTCTAGATCCCATCGTCTATAAATATTTCTCTGTTCAACTAGAAGGGGAGTTTTAGAGAGTATTTCATTAGTCTACCCGAAGAGATTACATTAGACATTATCAGTCGATTACCAACTGAATTGGTTCTCGAATGCAAGTTAGTTTGTATGAATTGGAGAAGTCTTGTTGGCCATCCATCATTCTCCAAGATGCATCTTAATCATCCTACAACTGGTTCTGGTAAGATGAGTTTTATTGCTTTGACTTCAATTGTTGGGATGAAGAATGACAGCTTTCATTATTTTGATTAAAATATACAAAGAATCATGAATCCATTGAGAGAATTAGAAGGCTTAATTTCAACTCTCCCTCTTGGTGTGTGGGGTTGGGGTTGGGGGTGGTGGGGTGGGGTGGGGGGATATTAGATTTCTTGAATTGTGTAATGGTTTGATCTGTGTTTATGAAGACAAGTATTTAGTACAAAAAGAAACCTATATTTTTTACCCCATCACGAGAGAGTATATTAAGCTTCGAGAAATTAAGAGAGTTAACTTCAATCACAGGGCGATGGGATTTGGTTATGTTTATTCAACCAATGATTACAAATTCGTAACAATAATTGAAAAAATGGGGGTCTAACAACCACACCTAATATTTCGCTTAGCAATTTGTATGGAAAAACTCCAATATACTTTTAAGATAATCAACTAGACAGACAGACTCAATCTTAATAAAAGTATATCAAAGAGTTATATCTCACTTTCTCGATTCAATACTTACTCAAGCAAATAGAAATCTGCGAGTCTAATTGAATACAAGAGAAATCACTTGAACGGTACCAAAGACCAATGTTCAAGTATCAATAAATTTCAATCAACAACCAAAGGTCGGATTTCCCAATTGATTAATTCAACGCACAACCTGTAATATTTCAATTATATACCAAATATAATGCGGAAAAGAAATAGCACAGACACCAGAAGTTTTGTTAACGAGGAAACCGCAAATACAGAAAAACCACGGGACCTAGTCCAGATTGAACACACACTGTATTAAGCTGCTACAGACACTAGCCTACTACAAACTAACTTTGGTCTGGACTGTAGTTGAACCCCAATCAATCTCACACCGATCCAAGGTACATTTGCGCTCCTTACGTCATCGATCCCAAAGAAGATACTACGCACTTGATTCCCTTAGCCGATCTCACCACAACTAAGAGTTTAAACGACCCAAATTCGAAGACTTTAATAAACAAATCGTATCACACGAAAAAGTCTACAAAGAATAGATACATCTGTCTCCCACGGAAATACCTACAAGTTTTTGTTCATTCTTTTGATAAATCAAAGTGAACAGAACTAATTGATAACCCGGACTTATATTCCCGAAGAACAGCCTAGAATTATCAATCACCTCACAATAATCTTAATCGACTAGCGAAAGAAGATATTACAGAATCACAAACGATGAGACGGAGATGTTTGTGACTTCTTTTATATATTGCCTATCAAAGAAATCAATCTCAAGCCAATCTTACGATTGTAATTAATAAGATAGAAACAACAAGATTAGATCACGCAACTACAGAGAAAATAGTTGGGTCTGGCTTCACAATCTCAATGAAGTCTTCAAGTCGTTAACCTACAGGGTCTCGATAGAAACCTAAGGTTAAAGGAGAATCGACTCTAGCTAATACAACTAGTATCACACAGAAGGTGTGGGGATTAGGTTTCCCAGTTGCTAGAGTTCTCCTTTATATAGTCTTTCAAATCAGGGTTTGCAATCTAAGTTACCTTGGTAACAAAGCATTCAATATTCACCGTTAGATGAAAACCTTATTAGATTCAAGCTACTATCTTTCAACCGTTAGATTGAACTTACCTTGTTACACACAAATGAAATGCACATTTATTTAGGTTTGTGCAACCGTACCTAAACATGTACACTTAGTTGGTTCAACAGTAGTTAACCAAATGGTTAGCCATATGAGCACTTTCATATCAACCATATTCATCTTAACCATCACTAGTTCAAATGACTCAAGAGAACTAGTTAGAGAGTTGTTCAATTGCTTAGATCTCATAGAAGTATACAAGACACAATTGAAGCAAAAACGATTTGATTCACTCGAATCAATTCATGAACTTTATAGCCACAGTTTGCAAATATGCATTCCTTAGTTTACATAAGTTTAAGTTCACGAATAATTGTTTTTAGAACATAACCCACTTAAGTACGCATACTTGTACGCAGACTTAAGTACCCTAATAAGTTTGTTTTCAGTTCACAACTCCAGCGAAATTCACGGGATGTGAAATTCGACAAGTGCGCGTATTGGTATGCGGACTTGGGCCTTTTCTGAGCAAAGAAAGTACGCATACTTTGGTTCAAGGAATAAGGACTTACACACGTATGAGTTATCACACAATGTTTATATCCATTCAAGGTTATATATTCTAAACCCTCATTTCAATCATTGAAACATTCTTAGAGGACGTTATATAGTTGTTGTTCACAAGCTATTTTTCGTCAAAGCGATTTTCAAGTAATTGAAACTTAATATGACTTTCGTCACTAGTAAAGATGAACTTGGCCAAAGCGAAAGATTACCAACACATATTTCGAGAAATAGATAAGCGAGATAAACTCGGCTCGAAATAGAAAATGTGTATAATCAAAGTCTATATAGCAATACGACTTTTGTCTCAAGATAGGAGATAGAGTAGATAGACTTTTGAGTGATAGATAATTTCAAGTCTCCATTTACCTTTTAGTCGATGAAGTTCCACCAGTTCCTTGAGTAGTTCTTCGTCTTTGTATGATGATCGCCATGGAGTCTAGAGCTCAACTACACTTTCCATCCCAGTCCGAGACTTAGCTATAAGTAGACTAGAAATCAAGACTTATAGTTTTGACAACTAAACTTGACAACAAGCTTGAGATAGCAAAGCTTGCGAGTTCGACCGAGCAGTGCTCTAACAATAATTTTCGAAAATGGGACCGAATTTATACAAGTTTACATATACACTCTAGAGAGTGGCCATGGATGGTGAAACCTTGAAAGTTTAATTATGGAACAGAGCACATTGGAAAAATGAAATCTTTATCGATGAAGATCTTTATTTGTCTGAATAAGATCACTTTGTCAAATGTGGTTTCCTTTTCTTCCCTTTTCTTATGAAGGTGGTACATTTCTGCTTACAAGTGCATTGAAATAACGTCATGCAGTGATTTAATTCTAAGAAAAGAAAAATAATAAAAAAATTGCATTGATATTATGGAACTGCTAAGATTCGAATTTGTATATGTTTTTACTAAGTTACATACACCATTACATATTCGAGTTCTTCTCTACTCTATTACATACTTCGAGTGGTTTAACTTTCTTACGATTTCTTTTATCGGTGAAAATATATATTATAATTCAAATAAACCTAATAAATGTTCAAAGAGGTTGATGGACGCATCGTTGGCCCTTCGTAAGGTACAAATCAAAACAATCAGAGCCAGATAAAAAAAAAATTGTGGTCATTTTTATTGATTTTGACTTTGATTTACTCAATTTATTTATGATTAACAAAGTTAATTGAATGTAACAGAAAAAGGAGTTTTGTTTCTGGATCGATTTATGTTATTAATGACGAAGAAATATGATCTTTGGTTTGAGCAGAACGTTTTTTCTTTTTTATTATTATAATTTGGGAAAAATAAAACGACATCATATTGACATAAAAAAAACATTATAAATATAACATATTAGTTTTATTTTTCTTAACTTTACAAATAAAAAAGATCACATTTATAAAGTTATTGCCAATGAACATATGACACATACTGTCATTATTAAGTTGATGTTAATGGATATAAATACAAGTTGTAAACAACAACAAATACAAGTTGTACAAAGTGCATGTATTCAAAAAAATAAATAGTTTTAGAAATCCTTATAATTTCAAGTGATAAATTTAAGATTATTTTGCTGCCACAATTTCTTCTAATTTTTCTAGATTTTATCACATGTAAATTATTTGGAGGGAATTAAAATGACTCCTCATTTTTAATCTCCTAACCAATACACCTAATGACATGTTTAGAGGGTGCGAAGAGAAATGTGTTTTATTGTTTTTAATATGTATTAAGATTTTTCTTTATTTTGGGACATTTTAAACCGTTTACCTTTAAATAATATCGGGTGAACAAAAGAAAACTAGTGACGATATAGTCTTAATTTGCAGATGTTTGACAGTTCCCTCCCCAACAAATCAAGGGCACCATTTTTACTAAGTGTGATTAAGAAGAGAACCATTGTTCGTTTGCTACATAAATTAGAACCACATAAGTAAATGTTCCACAAGCAACCAGAAGCATTCAGTTCGGAGACAACAACACAAGATATGGCTTACACAATTACTCCAACACACCAAGTTCTAACACCAAGAAGTTCACATCTCCGCAAAGTTCTATCTACACATTCCGGAAAACTATATCAAACAAAGGTCACCATTCTTTGAATTTCATATCAATTATAACTTCATGTTCTTAAAGACTTTGGATAAAGCTGTGGAGAGAAAACCAGATCCAATGCCCAAAATCCAGTCCTTATGACTCAAGTTCCATTAAAGCCTGTAAATTTCCATAGCTTTTCTTCCACAAACCATGTATAAAGTAACCATCTTTCTTCTGTTCCTCGCCTCACTTAACTTAACGTCTTAATTGATCATTGATAATCATCCTTGTTGTTGTTGATGCAATGAACTAGTACCAGTTCTAGATTGAGCATGCTGATAAATAAATGATGCGAAGCTTGAGGATTCAAAACCCAAAATGTCCATATGGAGAAAGACCCTTTTTTAATTCTAAAAGTTGTTGATCCAAAATTAAACTAAAACTACTGGCCCAAATTAGAAGATATATGTCTAGTTTAATTCTTGGTATTAGTACTTGGTTTGATCAATCAAATGTTCTTCCAAATGGAAAAAAACAAAAAAAAAAAAAATGCCTGGAGTTTTCTTAGGTGGTTGTGATAACCTTTCTTAAGTCTTGTAAATGATAACCCCGTTATCTTTAGGTTTGAATTTGTGCCGTTCATCGGATTTGTCCATTGCTTGAGTTGCTGGTGCTTAAAGCTGATGAATGAGAAAAATAGAAGAAATGGTTGAGTTAGGTGAGTTTTGGGATGGAGAAGAGAAGGAGGGGTGGGTTTAAATAGAAAATGGAGGAGAGAAAGATGCAGTGAGGTGAAGTAGCCATCAAAATGTCCATATGGAGAAAGACCCTTTTTTTCAATTCTAAAGTTGTTGATCCAAAATTAAACTACTTTGCCGGTCAAACTCATTGGCCCAAATTAGAGCGTTTTGGGACATATTTTCTGATATATGTCTAGTTTAATCGATAAAAGAAATTAATGAACTTGGTATTAGTAACTCCATGGTTTGGATCAATCAAATGTTCTTCCAAAATGGAAAAAAAAATGCACAGGTTTTCTTAGGTGGTTTGTGATACTTGACCTTTCTTAATTTCATGTCTTGGGAATTAAACTTGATTAGTGCTTACACGTTAGGCTGTTCCTAGGTAATCGATAACCTGTTATCTTTAGTTTAAATATCATCGCCGATTTGTCCATTTTGCTTTTATTTTACTTCCATTACATAAAACCACAAACTACTTGCTATTTATAAGGAACCATAAATAATTTGACAACCTAGACCTCTCTCAGGATGATGAATGAGAAAAAATAGTGTCAATTTAAGAAATGGTTGAGTTCGGTGAGTATATGTCTAGTTTAATCGGATGGAGAACTTGGTATTAGTACTTGGTTTGAGTTCTTCCAAATGAGGGTGGGTTTAAATAGAAAATGGAGTCCATTGCTTGGAGTTCGGAAATTGTGAAACCACGTGACTGCTTTATGGTTTGTGGTCTACATTGTCTTTAAATACATACGATTTAATCACCAAGTAGCAGATGAAACAGTGGTTGTGTTTAATCTTTGTAATAGGTAGGTCGTGGGATCAAACCATATTAATAACTTTTATTTTAACAACATCTTGCTCTTTTTGTTTTAATTTAGGTTGACAACAAGTAGCGAAGTTCGTGCATTCTTAAAATCTAGGGAAGTTCTTAAAACTTTGAGTTTCTTAACCGGGATAGTCTTGCTATTTTTGTTTTAACTTAGGTTCACATTAGTCTTTCTCTTGAATACGTTAGTTTCTTATACTGATTTATTTTATCGATTTTTTTTTTAATGGTGAAGATTTTGTGAGAAATTAATTATAAAGTTAGGATTTTACCATGAAGTTTTTGCTTTGTTTGTTTAGTTAGGATCTAAAGAACAAATTGTCTCGTAAATAATATTGGTGTGTCGGTTCAAGATTCGGGAAGCATCAAAAACTCTATTTAGATTTCATTATTTCTTTCGATTTAACTTTCGTTATGTTAATCCTTTTCACTAAACAAAATCCCCGCTAAATAGTGATGTGGGTTCTCGAGGTTAACTATTAATCTTACGGACGATGAAAATATAAGCAATAGCTTTGGTATTCGTTCCTTTAATCCTTTGTTTCAATATGGTTGATACTGTGATACAATATAAGTATCAAACACATGATTTTCACATAAGTAACTGATGATATTGGGAAAATGGAATTTGAATTATGATTCTACCATTTGAACTTGTCTTTTTCTTTTTCTTCTTCGATAAGATTGAAATCTCTCGTGGATAAAGAGTAATATGCACAGTAAGTCATCATCACGATCAATGCTGGTAACCATGGGTCTTCACGAAACGTCGACTTACGTTATTTCGGAATAATCCTTCTTCAATAATTCATTTGAACCGATTGTTGAAATCAATATCGACGTCCTTCAGAAAACCCCAAGGACTATAATAAATTGTTGTAAAAGGTCACTGAAAAATCATATGACATAAAATTTCCATAGAGATATTATTTATCTAAAAAGAAAAAAAAACATAAAACCAAAACCTAATTTCGCAAGAAAATGTGATTCTTAATTATTTACACAAGGTGTGGTAATAATACTATCTAGATTTGTTCGGAAGATAGGAAATCTCATATAATAAACCGGAAAAAAAATCTAGATTTTAGGATGAATAAGATGAGAAAAAAAATGAGTAGTTATTGGGAAAAAACGGTTATGACCGAGGGAAAGAGAGAGAGAAAATAGGAGAAACATTAAAATTTTTTTGGAGTCCATTTAAAATGTTACTCACCAAATGAAGGTCGATATATTTTCTTTATAGCCATGAAGGTAGATATATTTTCTTTATTAACTGACCTTTGTAACGTTTGGGATACGACTGTATCATCCAAGTACCTGATGATCTATTAAGAGATCACAAGACGAGGTTTGAAATTTTAGTGAAGTTTTTTTCTCTAAGTGAAATTGGTTTGCATGAGATCTATTTCAGTAAAGCAATAAGTTGATTATGAATATTCATAACAACAATATAATATGGGATACTTGTTGAACTGATTCAATAGCCATCTTTCTGTATTAGGTTTCTTTAAAGTGAGGGTTAAAGAATGATCATCTAGGATCGAATATCCACCCGTACAATAATGAAGAATCAAATAGTGGCGGGAAGTGGCTGCTGTTTCTGTTTTTAGAGTTGTGTATCGGACGTGTGAATATCACTTGCAAATCAAACTTGTTAATATCATGCCTTGTACAAAACTCGTACCTGGGAACAAGAATGCAACCATGTGTATAGGTGAAAATACATGTTATAATTCAATTAAACCTAATAAATGTTCGAAGAGGTTGATGGACGCATCATCGGCCCTTCGTAAGGTACAAATCAAAACAATCATAACCAGATAAAAACAAATTATGGTCATTTTTATAATCATTTTTATTGATTTTGACTTTGAATTTGATTTACTCGATTCATTTATGATTAACAAGGTTAATTGAATATAACAAAAAAATGAATTTTGTTTCTTGATCGATTTATGTTATTAGTGACGACGAAATATAATCTTTGGTTTGAGTAATACGTTTTTGCTTTTCTTATTATTATGATTTGGAAAAAATAGAACGAAATCATATTGACATAAAAAGAAATTATAAATATAATATATTAGTTTTATTTTTCTTAACTTTACAAAAAAAGATCACTATTATAAAGTTATTGTCTTTGGATACATCAGACATATTGTCGTTATTAAGTTGTTAGTGGAAATAAAATTTTATTAAGTTTTGATGGTTAACTTGTAAACAACAACAAATACTGGTTATACAAAGTATGTTCAAAAAATAAATAGTTTCAAAAATCCTTAGAATTTCAAGTGATACACAATTTCTTCTAATTTTTCTAGCTTTTTGTCACATGTTGGAGGGAATTAAAAAGACTCCTCATTTTTAATCTCCTATTGTTCTTTATTTTTGGACATTTTAAACCGTTTACCTTTAAATAGTATCACGTAAACCAAAAGAAAACTAGTGATATAGTCTTAATTTGCATATGTTTGACAAGAATGAGATCCACACATCGCGGATGGGATTTCCTCTTAGTTAGATTTTAATCTTATGTGATGGTGGAACTGGCCGTGTATCTGATACCTAGTTAGCAATTCGCTAAATTATTGCTAAGTAATTCGCGTTTTATTCGTTGAAAGATTAAACGCAAGTCAAACAAGTTATTAAGGTTTGATCCTCTAAAAGAGCAAGTTAAGCAAAAAAGCAGTTATTAACTAGTTAGTAATTCGCCAAACTATTCTTTGAATAATTCACGTTTTATTCGTTTTAACGAATTAAATACAAGTTATTAAGGTTTGATCTTCTAAAAAGAGCAAGTTAAGAAAAAAATAGTTGTTAATTAGTTAGCAATTCTCCAAATTGTTGTTGAATAATAATAAAAAGAAAAAACGCGAATGTTGATCAGATTGAAGGGAAGCAAGTTAAGAAAAAAAACAACTGTTGTTAGGGTTTGATCACACGAAAAAAACAGTGGTTAGGGTTTGATCCGACGACCTAAATATTGCAAAGTAAACACTAAGTCACTTTGTCATTTGCTACTCATTAGCGATGAGATGATGTATTTTATGTATATATATATACATGTAGGCCACATACATACAGTAGTCACGTGACCACAATTTCTCCTCCTCCAAAGCCAGCATGGATAAATCCAACGAAAGAAAAGATAACAAGACTATTGGTCCGAGCACTCAAGGCCTAAAAAGGGTCAAGTCCCACAACCGCCCTC
Source organism: Papaver armeniacum (assembly GCA_023531295.1). NCBI lineage: Eukaryota > Viridiplantae > Streptophyta > Magnoliopsida > Ranunculales > Papaveraceae > Papaver > Papaver armeniacum. Next base: position 273,399 of record JAJJWW010010810.1, on the reverse strand, counting down.
GAAAAAACACCCCCGGTGGCTCTCTGGTGAGACATGGCGAAGTAGGTGGAGGAGGTCCTGGACCCGGAGGTTCGATGATGAAGGTCGTGATGATGAAGATGAAAGTGGTGGTGGTCGAGGTCGCAGGTCGTTTAGTAGAGTTCTGATGATGAAGGTGTTAGTGGTGGTGATGGAGGTTATTAAGTGTGCTGGTTAATTTCGTTTATGTTCTTCTATCTTTCCTCTTTTTCTAGTAGTTTCCTTATGTAGATACAAAAATATCGCATTACCTAAGTTAGGCGATTCAAGAAGACTACACATTGCAAAGGAGAGTTCGCATCAAAGTGCGAAAGTATACTCCAAAGAGTCACTATTGAGGTAGCGATAACGCCATAATATGGCTATGCAAAGATAAGGTTGAAGTCTTATGTGATAATATGTGCAAAATAAAGGTTGACTTCTCATATCGTGTGATGGTAGCATGAAGATGACCAGAGATAATAAAGAGAAAGATGGCTTCATTAATTGTCATCCACTATGTAATACTCCGTCCGTTTACGGAAAAGAGATACTTTAACTTTTTCAATTTGGCCTATTTTTAGGCTAAAATAAAAAAGTGAAAGTATTTCTTTTCCTAATACAGAGGGAGTATTAGTCTCACCCACTATGTAAAGGCCTACATAAGGGGCAAAAGAGCATTGTAAAAAGGTTGAGATCTTTTCTAGCCTAAAGTAATACGTGGGAGAGAAAGTTGTGTGAGTTCTAAAACTAGGGTTTACACATAGCTTCCATTGTAATTCTATCATCTTCATAATAATACTTGAAGTTTATGTTTATTGTGTGGTGATCCATTTACATAATATCATAAGGGTGTAGTTGTAGGATTTCCTGCAGTTACATTTTGGTGCATATAAACAAATTGGAGGAGTAAGAGGATTTATCCTCACCTGTTGAGTTGTTTGGAAAAGTGGTTTAAGTTCATCATCCTCATCATTTTTGTGTTTCAAAAGTTTTTTTATTGTCTTGTTTTCAAAGTATCGGAGGTCGAATAGTCTTTTCTTATAAGGTTTAATCATATTTTAGAGTTTTTCATAATCTTTAAGTCTTAGATCTGGAACTTGGTTGAAGTTTTCTTGTATTTTGAGATCTCTCAAGTTTTGATAACATAAATATTTGGAGATATCCACTATTCTTGATGTTTTTTAAGAATATCATCAAGTTTTAAGGGTTTTGCGATTTATCGTTTTTAAGTTTGTGTTAACTCATCAAGTTTCATAGCTTGGAGTCGAAATGATAACTTGTCGGTAAAGTAATATTTGGATATCACAATGTTGAGAGTAGCATCACGAGCTCAAACTTGACAATTTGAACAAAGAAACAAGCAGATGGAGAAAAGGAGAAGACGGTTGAATCGCAACAAAAAAAACAAAGAGGAAGATTATCAAAGGCGAACTCAACAAAAAGGCTGTGATAGAAATGAGGAATGTCAAAGACGAAATCACCAAAGAGAAGATATTGAAGAACGAACGGAGCAAAGTAAAGATAGCGAGAAGAAAACAGTGTTACTCATATCACCCGCGAGGAAAAAATCATCTTCAAGCGCGACAAAGGTACTCAAGTATATCACATCAAAATAAAAGAGACGTTAAATATTTATAGTGCAATTCGATCATACATTCAATAAGAAGTATCGCAAAGTTTCACGAGAGCATGTTGGACAAAATTTACCAGCGCGATTACAACGGCAAAAAATACACATTGTAGCAAAAATGTCGCATGTGTAGGAATGACAGAAGCAAACTATTACATTCAATGGAAGAGAATCACATTCGAAACCTTTAGTCGTTACTTTAACTATTGGACCACACTGAAAGTGAGCGAAGAATGACAACAAGAGGGCAATAAAGTTGGTGATAGATAAGATCATGATAGACACATGAAGTTCCTCGTAGACATACTCTTCTATCATACATTCAAGAGTATGGGATATGCTTTGACTCGAGATCTCCTTCCTCCGATTATAATATTCATGGTTTCAATTAACCTCGAATTCCCATTGAAAGCACCTTCGCTTGTCAAGCACTGATTGAAGTGCCAGAGTGACATAGGCTGTTATTTTTCGTGGTTCTATCCAAAAGATGAGGCATGTAAGATTTGAGAAATAACCTAGAAACCTCATTTCATGTTTAAATGATTACATCAATGAAACATATTACAAGGGGAGAAAGTCCCTGAAACAATTGTCTAAAACATCTGAAATCTCAACATATCTTTTATCTTAAAGATTGAATAGTGGAGTTACCAAACAAATTTAATCTTTTCTTTTTGGATTACGATCAAAAAGAGTTGACTACTTAAGTCTTTACACTGTAAAACAACTCAAGATAGTGATTTAAATCTTGGGATTCACGTTGTTGACCAAGGTTGTAGGCGCATGAATACTTAAGGAACTAAGTAACTAGGGGGTAGCTTACTTGGTCTCAACTATACAAAGTTTGCTTTTGTTCTTTGTATAGTGGCTTAATTCTGAGAGTATTCAAAACTGGACTAGGTCCCGGGGTTTGTTTACAAGATTGTAGTTTTCTTCGTTAACAAAATCTTGCTGTGTTATTTGCTTTATTTCCGCATTATAATTGTTTAAGTTAATATAATAAATTATACTTGTACGTTAATCCATATTACTTGACATTGATCCTATAGTCAATCGGTTTAAGTACCGTAACTATTGTTAAGTAAATATCTTGTATTTTCTTGACTTTGTCCATAGACGATCACACAATATATTAGACTTATAGGTTGAAACGTAAAGATTGTGGTGTATTTGGGTACCCTCGTCATTTCAGATGTGCATTCTTTGAAGAAACGCCATGCAATATGTTTTGCCGTACAAGTGAAAATTTTGGAGTTTTTTTTGCCGCCATAATACCTTTGGTTTTGTAAGTTTTCAGACTTTTGGGCACATAGTGGTTTAAAAAAAAGTTGCTTATTCCGAAAAGATGACCCTCAGAAACTACCCGTGTCATGTAATTGACAGAGTTTTCTCCATACCATATTCTTCAAGGAAGAAGTTCCAGGTTCATTTAGAATCACAAAAGACAAGTTTTAGTTTTACGATGCAATGGCAAACTAAATAGTCTGAATCATAAGAGAGACTTTAAGTTTAGATTTGTGTCATGACTCATGAAACATAGTATAATTCGAGTTACATTACATATTTAGGAAGAAATTATGAATATTGAATCTCCAGATAGGTTGACTTGTGTGCTTCATAGCACTGAAGTCTATTCCTTCTCATCAAGCTAGTTTTTTTTTTTTTTTTTTTTTTTTTCGCATTTTATTAGATTAAACCGAGATTACACGTAGGTATGTTATGCCCATAGAGTCCGCTATTACAATAGAACTTATAGGGTGGGGGTATTACATTGTCCCACACCTTGTTGTTGTGAGCTTTCCTATAAAGCAATCATCTCGCGCTCAATTTGTTAGACCGCCCGATGTTTGATTTTCTTCTCTATAACGTGCTTAATGGTATATTCTTTGAATTTGGGTAAATCTATACTTGATTTCTGCAATATGTTTAGAAATATACCATGGAACGTCGGTGTACGAGGTTAGAAATCTCGTTAAATTCTCCGAGTCCGTTTCGAATTGAACTTTTGGCTATCCCGTTCCGTCGCCGTTCTAGAAGCAATGAGCATGGCCCAAGTTTCATCTTGGTATTCATTCTGGTCACAAGGAAAGTCGTTGGATCCATGGTCCAATTTCAACTCGCAAGACAAAAATCAGTCGTATGGGAGAAAAAAAAGAACAAAAAAATTGTACCACAGAGCCAGATTTTGGATATTTTTTTGGTTCCAACAATGTTCCGGTTCTTCGGTACTGAGAATACTACTCCTTAACATTATCCCCTTCTTTAGAAAAAACGATTCATTTTGCTTTTTCTCTATCAACAGCCCAAAACACTGTTAAACCCTAGAAATTCTTTAAACCATCCTCTCTGTAAATCTTTCTCTGTTCAACTAGATCGGGGTTCTAATGGATCGTTTTAATAGTCTACCCGAAGAGATCACATTAGACATTATCAGTCGATTGCCTACCGAATTGGTACTCGAATGCAAGTTAGTTTGCACGAATTGGAGAAGTCTTGTTCGCCATTCATCATTCTCCAAAATGCATCTTAATCATCCTGCGGCTGATTCTGGAAAGATGAGTTTCATTGCTTTGACTTATATTCGTCGGATAAAGAAAGACAGTTTTCATTATTTTGAATATAATGAGAATCATGAATCCATTGAGAGAACTAAAAAGCTTAATTTCATCTCTCCCTTTTGGGGGGATACTGCCATTCTTGGCTCCTGTAATGGGTTGATCTGTGTTTATAAACACGAGTATTTTGCAGAAAGAATAACCTATATTTTCAACCCCATCACTAGTGAGTATATTAAGCTTCCGGAAATTAACGGAGATACTTTAAATCACTGGGCGATGGGATTTGGTTATGTTTCTTCAACCAATGAGTACAAAGTTGTGACAATAATGTTCGAGAAGAGGACTGAATTTATAGAAGTTTATATATACACTCTAGGGAGTGGAAACGGATGGAGAAATCTTGGAAAGTTTAATTTTGGATCCAGAACACATTGGGAAAATGGAATATTTGTCAATGGAGCTCTTTATTGGCGGGACTATCAGCTAAAAACGATTTTTTCCTTCAATTTGGTTGCGGAAAAGTTCTGTGAACATCTTTCACCACCTATTATGTCAAACTTTGATTTAGAACGTCATTGGAGACTAGGGGTTTTGGATGGGTGTTTGTCTTTTGCTATTATTGTCAATAATTATTGTTGGGATGTGTGGCTATTGAGAAAGAAGGATGATAATCAGGGCATGACAGAGCTAGATGGACATCAGTCAATGAGCTGGAGGGAAGAGTTTAGAGTTCATGACTGCCAATTGCTTGCCGTTACGAAGAGTTACAATGTCTTAACTTACAGTGGTGTTGATAACCATATCAAAATTCATGACTTAGAAGCTTCAACGTCAAAAGTGGTTGTGGGTTTTAATGAAAATTTTGTTACAGTATTCCCTCACAAGAACACCTTTGTTTCGTTGAAAGAATTAGGGGAAGAAGATACGAAGATAATTGAATCAGTTGAGAATTGAAGAGACAGAAAGCCATGATCAGCATTGCAACCAGCTATAGGAGGATGAGACCCTGGATACCAACTTATAAACTGGTAATATTTACTTTGAGATTCATTTTGAAATTGGATAAAACCTTTGTGTGAACCTAAATCCCCATTATAGATGTCTGTTTCCTTATCCTTCTATACCATTATATTTGATTATTTTCCTTATTGTTAGCTTCTCTAGAGATCTGAGTGACAAATGCTTAGCTCACAGTGTTATTAGTTGGCCAATGTTTTTTCGATTTTTTTTTTTTTTAATATCAACTATTACTAGTGATGTTTTTTTGGATTTAGCATTTACAAATTGTTAATTGCTATAGCTGTTGTGAACTCAATTTTCACAAATATATTATCATCTGGGTCAGTTCTAGATGCTTCTCTTACATTCATGCTTTGCACAAGCTGTCGCACAACATATGTGCAGCAAGATCAGTTTTGCAGTGTTAGTAATACTTTTCCAGTTGTTTTTTTTTTTACCCAGTTTATGAAGAAACAGAATAGTGGTGTAGGAGTTCTCCTTTGATTTTGTCAAGTCATGGAACTTGAGTTGCAGTGAACGCAGGTAGCCAATCTTGAAGAATTAATTTATAAATTGCTGATAGTAATTTTGTTAGTCACTATAACACAATGTAATATCTGCAGTTCGTATTTCTTGGATGATTTGTATCACTAATGTGTATAAATAGTACTATTTGGTTTTGAGAAGTTTAGAGATAACTCTTTCAGAATGAAGGAATCCAACAAACTCTCTGCATACAATTTGAGTCTGCCTTTTCTGAGACTAAAAGGTTCTTTGTCAATTTGTTTATCCTTGGGAAGCTTCATTCAGTGATGATAATTTATGTAATTCGTTTGAAAAGGATCACTCTGTCATATGTGGGTTCCTTTTCTTCTTATGAAGTTGGAACTTGTTTCTTATATTTCTAGGTTGTTTCTAGACTTCTAGTAGGCATTATTTATCTATTTTGGTGCAAATTTGATTCTTCGTATATTGATTTGAAAATGGATCCTCCAAACAAGAGTTCTTTGCTTTTATACCTGCACTTCCTGGTATCATGTATAATGATCAGCTGTCCTTCCTAGCTCCATTGTCCTCCTTTGTTTTTCAAAATGGTAGCTGCTTCAAAAAGTACACGGACCTTGTTCAAGTGTGTGAATGAGACACCAACAATCTGACTGTGTTACTGAAGTTGACTTCCAACAATCTGGTCAGTGTATGTGCATTTGAAATTTGGAGTTGATCTCTGCCAGGGTACTTTGTACTGATCTTTTCTACAACTGCAAGGGAGGGTACTTGGTGCTGAGCTTGTGCTTTCTTTGCTGCTGCACTTTTCTACTTATTCCATTGTTCCAACCTTATCTCTATATATGGGTTCAGTGATATTTCCTTCTTGTGGTTCACTGATTTTTACTACTTGAAAAATACAAGGTCTTGTCTTCAGTCATGACAAGAGTGCAGGACACTTATTCTTCTGGCAGTAGGGTAAGTAATTGTGTCAGATTTCACAAGAGGAGTTCTTGAATGTTGCTGGTGCCAGTTTTGCTCAAGTACTTTATGGAGGTTTCATTTATGGTGCTACTTTATGGAGGTTTATTGTAGTTTTACATCACCATCTACTGCACCAACGACTACTGCTGCTGCCAGCAACCTTTCTGCCTATTACTACGCCGACTGTACCTCCTATATCACTCTCTCTTTCCTATGCTACAATTCCTTCAGCTTGCTATCCTTCGCTATCCACAAGGCATGAGTTCAGGTCTTCTAGCTGCAGTAACTACTGACTGCAACAATACCTACTACCTGTTTCCTATTTCTGGATTGTCTACTCCTGGCATACTTCTACACCGACAGGTCCTGTCTCAATTGCTGTCAATCTCCATGATATGTGTGGGATGGAATTTCTGTATGGCTATTGGTTTCTGATCATCACTCGGATTCTACTGCAAATGTTTCTGTACCTCTAATCTCTTTATATACAGCTGATTCTTCCAATTTGTAGTTATTGCAAGTGAATGAGTGAGAATGATGTAAGGTGAGAGTGTAAGGCAAGGCAGGATTATCCATGTAAGTTTGCCAAACACCTGTGTATGTGTCGGCAGAAGTTGAGTTTATTAACTCGAGTCTGTCCTGTAATCAAACTTTCATTTCTATTAATCAATTGATAACCGGCGGCAAAGTAGATTCTAGAGAGTGCGACTATGTGCACCTCCCTCTAACCCGGGGTGCACATTCCTCCCATGGTTATTGGTTGATTTCTTAACCATGATTAAGGGAAAAAAAAGTCAAAAATCTTAATTATATCCATTTATACCTCTCTCTCTCTCTTTCTCACTGTTTCTGATTCATCTCTTTTCTCTTTTGAACAACATAGTGTCTCATACAAGAGTAATATGCTATATTTTCTTCTCCATCATCGTCTGAAGTAATGTTTCTGATAGATGAATCAGATTTATGTTTCCCTCTTTCGAATAATATCTATTCCTATATCTTCCATCCTTGCATCATGTCACCACCACCAAATCTCAGAGTACTAAAAAGGGGAGATGATGATTAATATTGATTCGGAAAATGACATGGTTTCGATCTTAGTATTTTTGGATTTGATCGTTATGAGATATAAAATTGATGTGGGTTTTACTTATTTGGACACAATTTTAGTTCCAATATCAGAAAAAGAAAGAAAAGGGAATCATCAATAGGAAAGAGAACTGGAAATATATTTTTTCATGAATTTTGAATGATACAGCAAGTTTGATTTGGATGTTCACATGATCCAGTTTCAATTGATAACAGTTATTTGATTTAATTATCTCATCCCGTTACAGTGATGTGTAATCAATTTTTAGTTCCTCCTGTTGTATCTAATAATTAAGATTTAACCCACCTAAGAACTTTGAATTGTTTGTGAACTAGAGCTTGTCTTGAAAAATGTTAAAATATCAACTAGAGCTTGTCTTGATATTTTTATAGACCATGTAAAAATCTTAAGTCGACTAACAACAGAAAGAATTGGGGAAAATCTGAAAACTGAATAAACGAGAGAGAGAGAGAGTTTGCCTAGTTTTTTGTTAACCAAAATAGATAATATTCGAAAAAACAGATAATCATGGTTAAAGAATCAACCTATAATCAAGGGAGGAATGTGCACCCCGGGTTAGAGGGAGGTGCACATAGTCGGACTCAGATTCTAGATGAATCTAGTAGTTTTTGTTGGTGAAGAAATTTGGCATTTGTAAATAGACTTACTTGCAGCAACAATGTCTTTCGTTTTTTAAATCCGAAAAAACGTTAAATCCGAAAAAACGGCCGTCAAAAAAATTGGATGGTCTCTTTTTATATCTTTGGATCTTCTCTCCACTCACAGAGCGATTCATTTCCCCTTTACTTTGCAGCCAAAACTCACTAGTTCTGAGTCTGAAACCCTAACATCTCTCTAAAATCCATCGGGTTTGAATCAATGGAGTGTTTCAATCTTCTCCCGGAAGAGATTACATTGGATATTATCAGTCGATTGCCAACGGAATTGGTGCTCGAATGCAAATTGGTATCCACAAATTGGAGAAGTCTTGTGCGTCATCCATCATTCTCCAAGATGCATTCACATCATCTCACATCATCTGCTTCTGGTAAGCTGGGTTTCATTGCTTTGACTTATATTGATGGGAGGATTGATTACAATCTTCAGTATTTTGAATATGATGAGAATCATAAATCCATTGAGAGAATTAGAAGAGTTAATCTTCCGTTTGGGCTCTATACTAGCTTTCTTGGCTCGTGTAATGGTTTGATCTGTTATTATTTTAGAGAAAAAACTTGTATTTGTAATCCCATCACAAGAGAGTATATTCTGCTTCCAGAACTTAAGGGTGCTGGGGCGTGCGGATTTGGTTATGTTTCTTCGACAAATGAGTACAAAGCAGTAAGAACAACGTTCGTTAAAGAGACCTTGTTCATGGAAGTTCACGTATACACACTAGGGAGTGGAAATGGATGGAGAAACATTGGAAGGTTCAATTTTGGAACCAGAGCATACTGGGGAGAAGGTGTATTTGTCAAGGGAGCTATTTATTGGTTGGACTATCATTTAAAAATGATCATTCCCTTTGATTTTGCTGAGGAAAAGTTTGGTAAACATATTTCACTTCCAGAAAATGATTTCGGTGGTTGTCTAGGGGATTTGGATGGGTGTTTGTCTTTTGCTTCTAGGAGACTTGTCAATGAATCTGAATATTGGGACGTCTGGCTATTGAAAAAGAAGAATGATAATAATGGGATGAAAGAGCGAGAGGGACATCAGTCACTGGGTTGGAGTGAAGGGTTCAAGGTTTTTGAATGTGAAGAGTTTGGGGTTTTTGACAGCAAAATATTTGCGGTTACAAAGAGTTACGATGTCTTAACTTATGATGATAACCATATTAACGTTCACGACCCAGAAACTTCTACCTGGAAAAGGATTGTGGATTTTAAAGAACATTTTAGTGTAATGTTTCCTCACAAGAACACTTTAGTTTCGTTGAAAGAATTAGGAGAAGAAGATACAAAGATAATGGAGTCAGTTGAAATTGAGGAGACAGAAAGCGATGCCCAGCCTTTTCAACCAGCTGTAGGAGGATGAGACCCTGGATACCTACTTATAAATTGGTAATCTTCTTTGACATTCATTTTGAAATTGGATAACAAGTAGTAACCTGTGTGAACCTTAGTGTTAATGACATTGTCTCAGCGTATAATATGCATGTCTAGACTACTGTTATTATGTTTTTATATCATTGATCCAACTTTATGCAAGTGTTATCTTACTTTCCTATTTTTGCTTAAGCTATATTATTGCTTTGTTAACTCTGTACATTTTGTTAGTAGTGACTTTACCATATCTCAAAGGCAGTATATGATGTATGCTTTAGTAAATGGTAGTTTGAGCAAAATCCTACACCGAAGCTTGTCTTCATTCATCAATAAATTTCACAAGTAGAGTTTTCAATGATAACACGTTTTCATTTTTATCGTTAAGTACAAGCAACCTAATTGGTTTTCATGGCTCACTCCTAGATGTATTTTTACAGACATCCTTTGCACAAGCTGTCGCACAATATATGGGCCGCAAGATCAGTTGTGCTATGTTAGTAATACTCTCCAGCTTTTATTTTCTAGTTACGAAGAAACAAAATAGTGGTATATGAGTTTTCTTTAGATTTTATCGATCCATGGAACTCGGGTTGCAGTATGGGTAGGTAGCCAATCTATAAGAATCTATTTTCAAATTGTCGCTAGCCGATAACAATCCTGTTAGTCAGTATTCACTATAACACAATGCGATAACACGGAGAATTTGGTTTTGAGTACTTTAGAGACAATTCTTTCAGATCGAAGGAATCCAACAAACTCTCTTCATAATGATTTGTGTCCGCCTTTTCTGAGACCAATAGGTTCTTTGCTCCATGTTTTTAGATTTATTCAATCAGGTTATCATGGCGGCTAGTTTACATAGAGTTGTCATTGCATTTACTTAAAGACTATCTTACCTCTGCTAACTGTAGTTGGTCTATAACTCTATATGTTGAGAAAAAAATTGAAGTAAATGTGGAAAGGCCTCACAGATATAATAGAACACACTTAAATTCTTCGATAGTGTTGATTGTCCAAGATGAATCGAATATGTAATACTCCCTCCGTCCCTAATTAGATGAGCTACTTGGTTTTTAGTTTTGTCCACAAATAGATAGCTATTTCACTAATCAAGGGGATATTTCTAAAACTACCCTTTTAATTGATTCTTTTTTCTATAAGAAATATGTATAATTTGATAGTCATGTTTATATTCGTTGCGTAAGTGTTTTAAAATGTTTTTCAACGGTATAAAGTTTATAAAAAACCGTGGTATAGTTTAAGAGATAAATCGTTTCTAAATTTTACTAATTATTGCCCATAAGGGTATAATTGTAAAAAATACTTAAATATACTCCACTTTCCTCCTTACCTTAAAATTTGTGCAAACTATAAGTAGCTCATCTAATTAGGGACGGAGGGAGTATTATTAGTATCTGGTTTCATGCTCCTCAGTTATGGCTGGAACCAGCTGGAAAATTACTAGTAGTTTTTGAAGAATGGGGTGGTCAGTGGTGATCCAAATGGGATAGTTTTTTTTTTTGTTTTGTTTTTTTTCTTTCCGATAGAACTTTTAAAAGCGTTTGTGCCAATGTTGCTTCATTAAAACCCAAAGCTTATTAAAGGTGTGCCCAGGGCAATTTTCTTTATTGATTAAGTTTGCTAGATTTGGAACTCCAGAAGGGTGGTGTAAGCTTTAGAGGAGTTACCATGCTCACAAGTCTTACAATGCTCATGGAGACGTACATGTTTAAGCACCCTTTCTTACTATGATCTTGCGTTTGACATTTAGATCGTTTCCTTAAAGTACATGCAATTGCTGTCCTTCGTTATGGAAATCATAGAATTCTTATGGAAAGGTACATATTTAAGCACCCTTCTTACTATGATTTTGCGTTTTACATTTATATCGTTTCCATGAAGTACATGAAAAACGTATTTTCAATTCAAGCAAATTAAACAATTGTAAGGCCTACAGAGTTGCAAACTAGGAATGACTAGACACGAAAACATACTCTTCTCTATAACACTTAGAAGTTTATCTCAGAGGTGCATCGAACAGCAGTTATGCATAGTATCCGTAGCTCCTAGCTTTTTGGAGGAGACCCATGTCCAAATATTATGAAAACTCTCTCAGTTGATCCGCTACAAGGTTCAGATGAAATCAAATAGTTGAAGGTGTCACTATTCCGAGGTTATTTCTTATAGTTTGTTGGAGTTCTGTCACGGCATTTGTGTTGAATAAACTTGTGGTTACTAGGGACTGGTCTATTCACACAACTTAATGGCGACTAGTAGTTGTCATTCAATTTACATTTTACTAGGTATTCCATCAATAGATATCACCGAGTATTTGATTACTTTAGATATCCGAGTAATTTCGTGCAAAATATTGATACTTTGCCAATTCAAATTGCAGATATGATGGTTGCTCATATCCTTGTTAGTGGCTATCTACATTGACTCTAGCATCCTTTCCTTTTTACCATCTTTTAATGTGTAGCATAACTATTTCACAGGGTCCAGTAGGCTAAAGCCGTTAAAATGTTACCAATACTTTCAGGCACTCTTCCAAGGCAGAACAAAGAAGTTCTATCTGGAAAAAGCTCTAGCAGCCACCTGACTATGTGATTTTGACCAAGCAATATCCATGGTGTCTTGTGGGTACGAGGCAGTCAAAGAGTTCTACTCAAAATCTAGTACTAGAGAATTGGTTGATGAATTTTTTATCCAGCCAGGCTTCTCATTCGGAATCTTCATAATCTTCCATTTCTACTAGTTTCATGTGTTTCGTATTTCCTGTAGTTAGGGAAGCTTTATACTGAGTAGTATTCTTTCCTTACTTTGGAGTTTGGTCTATTGGTTTTCAGACTGACAATGGAACAGCCCTGCCATTCTCTATTCCCACAAGTGCAATAGTGGAAAATCCATTACAAGTGTGCTTCTCTGTTCTCGTTTGCATTCTGGCATTATTAACGAGAGATCTGCATTGTCTTGTTGTCAGGGTCTCACCATTGAGGTAATCTTACTTAGTAAAACATCTTGATACTTTTCTTTTTATGTCAACTTTGTGCATCTGGCTCGGATCATTCAGCTTGCTTTAGTGGTTACCTCTGCCACTTTAGTCATGTCTTTATATTTCCACCAGATTCACCTTATTAATAATTATTTTTTCCAGGTCTGTACTTGTGCACTTGGCCTAACAAAACTTACTGCTGTGCTGGTAAAGTTGTACTAATGGTACTGCTTGGATGTTGGAACTTTACCTGCAAGGCATAGAAGTGTGTGGTTGCAGTAACCAAAATCTTTTTAGGCTTGCTTTTGTGTGGCACGCATCTTCCAGTTATAACTTTCTCAATCCTAGTGAAATCAATCCTAGTGAAAAATATTCACTGATATTTCGAGCACCCTATTTTCATTCATGGAACAGGAGCTTAATCTTCCAGCGTATCAAGCACAGAGAATCTTCTAGCAGCTTTGCTCTGAAAGTCACTTTCTCTCCCATTCATGAATGAGGAGCTGTCTTTGGCTATAATATCGTCTTTAACTACAGGAAAATTCAATGGATTGATATCTTAACCAGCTGGCTCGCCGCTCTCGTGAATTTTCTTTTGAGATGAATGCTAAAGTGTGTGGTTATCAGTTCAAAAGCTTATAGTAGTATGTTTAATCAAACCATGATCCTGTAACCTGTTGCATCCAAATGTTAGCTGTGTACTGTGGAGTTTTGACTTTCAAACTATAATTTGGAGTTTTTTGGCCGAACAAAATTCCTTCAGCTTTGCAAGTATTCTGAGATTTGGCACATAGTTCAACCAAAGGGCCGTTTATTCCGAAATACCGGCCGTTTGTTCCCAAAAACTTCACATAATGTGGTTTTATTCTCTTCTTCTACGATTGCGCAGTATCGTCAAATTTGATTCTTAGTACAATGATTTGAAAATGAATCACCCGAACCCACTATTTCTTGGTGAATGGAGTTTGGCATTATAATGAATTGTGCATTCTTTGATGAGACGATATGCAATCTAGTGACACAATAGTTTTAACACGGCCGTTTATTCCGAAAAAACGGTCATCAAATGGGATATATTCGGTTCTTCGATTCATTCCACATTTTACTCTTTCTACAACCAAATTTCACTTTTTCCTAAACCCTAGATTTTCTCTGTTCAACTGAAAAAAGGGTCCTATGGAGTATTTCAATCTTTTACCAGAAGAGATTACTTTGGACATTATCAGTCGATTGACCACTGAAAATGTTCTCGAATGCAAGTTAGTTTGCAGAAATTGGAGAAGTCTAATTCGTCATCCATCATTCTCCAAGATGCATCTACATAATCTCAATCATCCTGCGGCTGATTCCGGTAAGTTGGGTTTCATTGCTTTGACTTATTTTGATGGGAGGAAAAATCACAATTTTCAGTATTTTGAATATAATGAGAATCATGATGAGTCCATTGAGAGAATCAGAAGGCTTAATTTCAATCCTCCTTTTGCGGGGGAAACTAGCTTTCTTGGTTCGTGCAAAGCGATGTGAAGAAGAAACAACATATATTTGTAACCCCATCACCTTGGAAAGTTTAATTTTGGAACCAGAGAATATTGGGGAGAAGGTGTCTTTGTCAATGGAGCTCTTTATTGGCTGGACTATAACTTAAAAATGATCGTTACATTCAATTTGGTTCAGGAAAAGTTTTGTGAACGTCATTCACCTCCTGCATTGCCAGACTATGATTCTGATGGTTATCATAAACTAGGGGTTTTGGATGGGTGTTTGTCTTTTGTTATTAATCCACTAGCTTTATGTTTGGATGTCTGGCTTTTGGAAAAGAAGGATAATAATTATGGCATGAAAAAGCGAGAGGGACATCAGTCATTGGGTTGGGGTGAAGTGTTTAGGGTTTATGACCACGAATTGTTTGCCGTTACAAAGAATTATGCTGTCTTAACTTACAGTGGTAACCATATTAACATTCACGACTTAAAAGCTTCAACCTCGAAAACAATTGTGGATTTCAAAGAATATTTCTGTGAAGTATACGCTCACAAGAACACCTTAGTTTCATTGAAAGAATTAGGGGAAGAAGATACGAAGATAATAGAGTCAGCTGAAACTGAGGAGAAAGAACCATGATCCACCTTTCAACCAGCTTTAGGAGGACGAGACCCTGGATACCTACTTATAAACTGGTAATCTTCGTCGAGATTTATTTTTATAAATTAGATATCAAGTACTAGTAACCTTTTGTGTGAACCTAAGCTAATCACTTTGACATGTTGACTAATATATGTTGATCCAACCTTATATGAGTGTTTTCTTACGTTCTTCTTTTAGGTTAAGTTATATTGCTTTGTTAACTCTGCACTTTGTTAGTAGTGACTTTACCTTATCTCAATGGGAGAATATGATGTAACTTATTTAGTTTACGCAACAAATCCTGTTATGTTAGTGTTGTAATCACTATCATACTACTAAAAATGGTAGTTTGAGCAAAAACCTACAGCAAAGTTTGTTTTCATTCATCAATAAAATTCACGAGAACTTGCAAGCAGAGTTCTCTGTGATAACACGTTTCCGTTCTGTCATTAACTGCAAGCAACCTAATTGCTTGTCATCAATATGATTCTTTTCCGTCCCCTAAGTGTTACTAAGAATATTTATAGGCTTAATTTGCTTTGACTTAACCCATTGTAAGTTAAGAAACCGTAACCATTCATACCCACTTCCAGTCAGTTTTCCATTTGTTTAACTCTAATTCAGTTAGATCTCAAGCTGGATCATTTCTTAACACGAGTTTTTGGGGATGTCTGAGTCTGATAACAACAGCATCATCTAAGTTGGAGCTGTAGCCATCACGAGTCCGTCATGTAAGCTCTGTAAAAAGACACTGCTGCTAAAGCTATTATGGATGTCACGTTCCTTGTCATCTTGTAACATTAATATTTTCCTTATTGTTAGCGCCTCGAGAGATCTGAGTGAAGAATCCTTAGCTCACACTGTTATCAGTTGGCCATGCTTTACTCGTTTCATTTTATTAAGTACTTTGTGTATATCAGTATATGTTATAATTCTAGTGCAAGTTACGTCATTTCAAGGAAATTTTTGTGAGCAAGTGATATTGAATTTTGCATTTATAAACTGTTTAATGCTATCACTTTCGTCAACTCAATTTTACACAAGCATAATATCATATGGCTCACTCCTAGATGTTTTGTTACAGTCATTCTTTGCACAAGCTGTCGTGCAATATATGTGCAGAAAGATCATCACTCTTCTATGTTAGTCAGTTTTTTTCCTAGTTACGAAGAAACAGAATTATTATGTACGAGTTTTCTTTAGATTTTGTCAAATCATGGAACTTTGATTGCAGTATCAGTATGGGTAGGTAACGAATCTAGAAGAATTTATTTTCAAATTGTTGGTAGTCGATAATAATCTTGCTAGTTAGTAATCACTGTAACACAATGTGATATATGCAGTTTGTAATTTTTAGATGGTTTTGTCTCACAAATGTGTCTAAATAACACGGAGAATTTGGTTTTGAGTACTTTAGAGACAATTGTTCTTGGTCCATCAATATAGATTGTACTGTATTTCTCTGGCTAACAAAAGCTTTTAAATTGTTTTGGTAATCATAGTGATGTTACATTTGGTCGATGCATTTTTTTTTTTTTTGGCTCCAGCTTGAAACCTGCTCTTGGTGCAGTTGCGCGAGCCCCTGATTACCATAGCTGCGGCATCATCTGGCACTGGGACACCTGCAGCTTTCCATACCCCAATTATGGCTGTGATGATTGTTGGTTGTGCAGACTGGTCGATCCCTCGTCGTTCAGTCGGGTGTGCAGCCAGCCAACAGTTTTTTCCCCCTCTCATTTACATATTTTTTGAACATAAAATTGAACTAAACAGTTATGGCTGGCCGCCCGATAGTTTTTTCTCCCTTCTCATTTCAATATTTTCTTTAAATGAAATGGGGTGCGTACAAGCTAATTTTGAATGCTAATTTTAGATGAATGCTACTCTTAAAACACTGAACCGAAATAAGAATGCCTTTTAGTATTGCAGTTCTGAACTTCCGGAGATCACCTCTCCCAAAAGTCCTGTATTTCCTCTTTTTGTATTCGTCTTTGCGAGTTTTACAGTGGACGTATTTTGTTTTAGTTTTGAGTTGATAAAAGAACGACATTGGTTTGACCACTCACTGTGAATGTCAAGGTTTGATTCTAACTCAGATGGACTTATGATTCGCCGGAGCAACTACTCGTCGCTGATAGTTTCGCGCACTTTTAGTGCACAACAAGTTAAACTCTAATATCCGAAAAGAGAAACCTATGAGCCTGTGAATAGGACTCAACGTTGCTACCATCGGAACTAGTGGTATTATTAGAAATTTTACCAGAATCTGAATGTGAATAAGTCCCAATGTTACCTGCCGCTTTGGACGAAGAACTGCAAAGGATCAGAGGAATACTCGAACAAACAAACGACAATAACGAGTGTATTTTTTTTTTTAAGGTAAGCTCTATGTCCAAAAACTCCAGCGACAGTGGTTCAAAACTTCATAAAGATGCGCCATTCTCAAAAATAAAAAGCATGTTATAGGGGCGTCATGGTTTATTAGAAGGGCGGCATTGTAATAGGACAAAAAGGGTCATTACATGATAATTCAAGTGTCCCTTATCCAACAAATACTGGAAATGACAAATTAACCCTCATAATTGATAACCTAGTTTAGTGTTAATGATTATTTCACTTATATTAACTCAAAATCAAAATCAGATTTTTAGAGTTTAAAAAAAAAAAAATTTAGAGGAGAAGGTCAATCTCAATCAATTGAAGAAATTAACCAACAAAATGAAGAACCAGGACCTGAAAATGACCGGTATACTTCTAAATTAGTCCCAACTAGCTTTTTGTTGCTCAAAGTTATCTAAAGTACGTAAAAAAATTCAATTTTTTTACATTTTCAGAGCTAATTACAGCTGGAATTTTGCTCATAACCAATCAGTAAATCAAAGTTACGGTTAAGTAAAAGATGAACTACCAACCGTAATCGTTAAATTTGAAGAAAACCTAATCGTAAAACCGATTCATGATTGGTAACTAAACGCTCGATACGAACCGTAACTCAGTTACGGTTGGTAACCAAATGCTCACGGTTCGTAAACTAAAATGGTTACCAACCGTAACTGAAAAAAATTCTCAGATATAAGAACATCAAAATCTCCAGTTACAGTTCGTAATTGAGTTAAAATCAACCGTAACTCACATAAACCCAGAAATTTCAATTTCAATTTTCATCTAAAACCCTTATTTTTGATAGAAATTAAACTTAAATCCAACAAAATAAACCAAATCGTAACTGAGTTTTCAAAACATACCTCATATAAGTCATTACACTACACTTGATTAATTTTCGAATCGTCGGTCAATCGAAGACGATGAAATTTTGAGTTTTAATGGAGGTTACGGTTGATGGGAGGAGGAGAAGAGAAGAAGAAAGAAAACAAATTTTCAATTTAGCTTTGATTTAGGTTAAAAAATGGGGAGGGTAATCTAGTCAATTTACACCCCCTATAGGACATCCCCTAACCAACTAGAGGGACATTACTATCACACTGCCGCCCCTCTAATAAACCATGCCGCCCCTATAACATGCTTGAAAAATAAAGCAAGAGAGGACCAAATCCTAGAAACTTAGTCACACACTAAATAGTGTATTCTAATATGTCAGAAAATTTGATTCTGAAAATAAACAGGCATGCTGCAATATGTAGATGTGTCAAGCCAATTTATATTACTTGAATCCAAAACTGGGTTTGGCACCTGCTGACTTTTCACCCCTATAAGTTAGTGCATTACCAATACCCAGGGAAACTTTATTAACTATCTGCTAATCTGCTTGGAACATAATTTACTAAGTAACCCTACGAAGGATACAAAGTGTGCAGCGACGGATCCAGGAATTTATGTTTGGGTGGGCTAACTTTTTTTTTCTCGAACTCTCAACTTAATTTATCTCAACCGCAAGAATGACAACTGCGGTAATATACTTAAAGCTGAGTATGGGTATGCCACACGATCTCTTTTCTTTGGAGCATAAAGCTTTAAATCAAAAATTTTCACCTTGTAACTAATATTAGGGAGGAATAATTTGCGTATCGAAAATAATAATCCTTATTTATTTAGCGGCCAAAGGCCGCCCAATTTTTTTCTAGTTTTAAAGGTTATTATAGGGATGCAAAAATATTTGGAGTTTGTACATATACGGATAATAAGTCATGACATATTGTATTTTTGTCTCATGAATACACTGCATTTTTAGATTATACATAGATATACATAAAATTGTAGTCACTTCATAGAAGAAAAATGAATTTTTGGACAAACACTTGCTTTTTTCTTTTTTTAAAGGTGGCCAAACGCTTGCTTAGTTAAGGACAAGACACCCCCATTTGACACACAGTTTTATTTTATCAAACTGACACGTAATAGGTGAGCCCATTCAATACCCGATTTTAAGAAACATCATGAATACTTGTTTTTCCATATAGCTTTTGAACGGTTGAGATGCTATTCAAAAATTAATCCATGCGGGATTGTATGGTTCCAAAATCTTCTGATTTCTTCCACGCAGAATCATATCTTCATAATTAATGGGCTAATTAAAATTTACACTGGGCTAAATTTTACAAATGTTAAAAATTACACTAACAAAACATCTTTTAGAAATTTTGGGGTGGGCTTCAGCCTGGGTAAGCCACCCCCTAATACCGTCCCTGAAAGTGTGGATTATGGACAACGGACACTACACAATCATTTTACTAAAACACACAACAAAATTGCATGGATCATGCTGAAAATTTTATAGCACAATGTGGCACTTTGGCTCTTAGGGGGATTTGTGTTTTTAACAAGATTTTGGGTCATAGGGTTGTTTTCCCAGCCATACTCCCTACAGATTTTGCCATATGACCCCACACTCTCACCGTCAAATGTCAATTTACGGATAAATTTTGGTTCCAACTGTATTCCCCTCTTGAAAACACGACTCATTTTGTATTGTTTCTTATACCCTAGATTTTTTAACATCACTCTAGATCCCATCGTCTATAAATCTTTCCCCCTTCAACTAGAAGGGTAGTTTTAATAGAGTATTTCAATAGTTTAGCCGAAGAGATTACATTAGCCATTATCAGTCGATTACCAACTGAATTGGTTCTCGAATGCAAGTTAGTTTGCACGAATTGGAGAAGTATTGTTCGCCATCCATCATTCTCAAGATGCATCTTAATCATCCTCAGAATCGGTTCCAAAGATGAGTTTTATTGCTTTGACTTCAATTGCTGGGATGAAGAATGACAACTTTCATTATTTGGTTATTATAATATACAGAGAATCATGAATCCATTGAGAGAACAAGAAGGCTTAATTTCACCTCTCCCTTTTGGGGGGATACTAGAATTCTTGGATTGTGTAATGGATTGATCTGTGTTTATGAAGACAAGTATTTAGTACAAAAGCAACCTATATTTTTTACCCCATCACGAGAGAGTATATTAAGCTTCCAGAAATTAAGAGAGTAATCAACTTCAATCACAGGGCATGGGATTTGGTTATGTTTCTTCAACCAACGAGTATAAAGACGTAACAATAATGTTCGAGAAGGGGACCGTATTTATACAAGTTTACATATACACTCTAGAGAGTGGCCATGGATGAAGAAACCTTGAAAGTTTAATTATGGAACCAGAGCACAATGGAAAAATGAAATCTTTGTCGATGAAGCTCTTTATTCGTCTGAATAAGATCACCTTGTCAAATATGGTTTCCTTTTCTTCTTTTTTCCTTATGAAGGTGGTACATTTTTGCTTACAAGTGGATTGAAATAACGTCATGCAGTGATTTAATTCTAAGAAAAGAAAAATAATAAATAGAGAAACAATAACAAATTGCATTGATTTGGTGGAACTGCTAAGATTCGGATTTGTATATGTTTTTACTCAGTTACATACACCATTACATACTCGAGTTCTTCTATACTCTGTTACATACTTCGAGTGGTTTAACTTTCTTACGATTTCTTTTATCGGTGAAAATACATATTATAATTCAATTAAATCTAGTAAATGTTTAAAGAGGTTGATGGACGCATCATTGGATCTTCTTAATGTACAAATCAAAACAATCAAAACCAGATAAAAAAAAAAACAAATTGTGGTCATTTTTATAATCATTTTATTGATTTTGACTTTGATTTACTCGATTTATTTATGATTAACAAAGTTAATTGAATATAACAGAAAAAGGAGTTGTGTTTCTTGATCGATTTATGTTATTAATGACGATGAAATATGATCTTTGGTTTGAGTAGAACGTTTTTTCTTTTTTATTATTATAATTTGGGAAAAATAGAAAGACAATCATATATATTGACATAAAAAAAAACATTATAAATATAACATATTAGTTTTGTTTTTCTCAACTTTACAAAAGAAAAAAGATCACATTTATAAAGTTATTGTCCATGAACATATGAGACATGCTGTCATTATTAAGTTGATGTTAATGGATATAAAATTTTATTAAGTTCTAATGGTCAAGTTGTAAACAACAACAAATACAAGTTGTACAAAGTGCTTGCATTCAAAAAATAAATAGTTTTAGAAATCCTTAGAATTTCAAGTGTTAAATTTAAGATTATTTTGCTGCCACAATTTCTTTTATATTTTTTAGTTTTTTATCACATGTAAATTATTTGGAGGGAATTAAAATGAGTCCTCATTTTTAATCTCCTAACCAGTACACCTGATGACATGTATAGAGGGTGCGAAGAGAAATGTGTTGTTTTTTTTTTTGTTTTTAATATGTATTAAGATTGTTTTTTATTTTGGGACATTTTAAACCGTTTACCTTTAAATAGTATCGCGTGAACCAAAAGAAAACTAGTGATGATATAGTCTTAATTTGCAGATGTTTAACAGTTCCCTCCCCAACAAATCAACCATCTTACTAAGTGTGATTAAGAAGAGAACCATTGTTCATTTGCTACATAAAAGAGAACCACATAAGTATATGTTCCACAAGCAACCTGAAGCATTCAGTCCGGAGACAACAACACAAGATATGGCTTACAAAATTACTCCACCAAACCAAGTTTTAACACCAAGAAGTTCACCTCTCCACACAGTTCTATCTACACATTCCAGAAAACTATATCAAACAAAAGTCACCATTCTTTGAATTTCATATAAATTATAACTTCATGTTCTTAAAGACTTTGGATGAAGCTGTGGAGAGAAAACCAAATCCAATTCCCAAAATCCAGTCCTCATGACTCAAGTTCCATTAAAGCCTAGAAATTTCCATATCTTTTCTTCCACAAACCATGTAAAGTAACCATCTTTCTTTTGTTCCTCACTTAACTTAATGTCTTATTTGATCCTTGATAATCATCTTTGTTGTTGTTGATGCAATGAACTAGTACCAGTTCTACATTGAGCATGCTGATAAAAAATGATGCAAAGCTTGAGGATTCAAAACCCAAAATGTCCATCTGGAGAAAGACCCATTTTTACTTCTAAAAGTTGTTGATCCAAAATTGAACTAAAACTCATTGGCCCAAAGTAGAAGATATATGTCTAGTTTAATCGATAAAGAAATTAATGAACTTGGTATTAGTACTTGGTTTTGGATCAATCAAATGTTCTTCAAAATGGAGAAAAAAAAACCGACAAAATAAATAAATGAAGAAACGTCAAAATGGATAAAAGAACACTTATATAGATTAAACTCCATTACATAACAAAAGCTACAACATAGTACAACATGAAAAAAAATAGAGAATATGGTAGAAAGAAGATAGACAATAAGAGCTACATATTACATAAGGAAACTACGGAATGATATAAGAACATTACCACTTCCACTTGATAACCTTAACCTTCATCATCAGCTCTCCTCCTCCTCCTCCTCTTCCACTTGCATGTTTTACAGGTGGCCACTGGCCTGGACTTTTCTTAGGTGGTTGTGCTACTTGACCTTTCTTAGGTCTTGTATGCTCTGAATCGATAACCTTGTTATCTTTCCGTTCTTCGGACTTGTCCATTGCTTGAGTTAAGTGATGACTGAGGAAAAATAGAAGAATTGGTTGAGTTCAGAAATTGGGTGAGTTTAGGGATGGAGAAGAGAAGGAGGGGTGGGTTTAAATAGAAAATGGAGGAGTAGAAATTGTAAAATCATGTGACTGCTCTATGGTTTGAGGTCTACATTGTCTTTAAATACATACGATTTCATCACCAAGTAGCAGATTGCACAGTGGCTGTGTTTAGTATTTGTAATAGGTAGGTCGTGGGATCAAACCATATTAATAACTTTTATTTTAACAATATCTTTTTGTTTTTGTTTTAATTTAGGTTTACAACAAGTAGCGAAGTTCGTGCATCCTTAAAATCTAGGGAAGTTCTTAAAACTTTGAGTTTCTTAACCGGGATAGTCTTGCTCTTTTTGTTTTAACTTAGGTTCACATTAGTATTGCTTTGAATACGTTAGTTTTCTTATACTGATTTATTTTATCGATGTTTTTTTTAATGGTGAAGATTTTGTGAAAAATAAATTATAAAGTTAGGATTTTACCATGAAGTTTTTTTCTTTGTTTGTTTAGTTAGGATCTAAATAACAAGTTGTCTCGTAAATAATGTTGGTGTGTCGGTTCAAGATTCGGGAAGCATCAAAAACTCTATTTAGATTTCATTCTTTCTTTCGATTTAACTTTTGCTATGTTAATCCTTTTCACTAAACAAAATCCCTACTAAATAGTGATGTGGGTTTTCGGGATTAACAATTAATCCTACGGACGATGAAAATATAAGCAATAGCTTCGATATACGTTCCATTAATCCTTTCTTTCAATATGGTTGATAAAACTTTGGAGTCTATTTTTCTTTCTGGAGGAGTAAATTTATATATTTCAATAATTCTGGGTCAAATTCATCAGAGCTGAAAAACATGGAATAAAAATACATATATCATGTACCACAAAAACATTGTGATACAATACAAGTATCAAACACATGATTTTCACATAAGTAACTGATGATATTGAGAAGATGGAATTTGAATTCTAATTCTACCATTTGAACTTGTCTTTTTCTTTTTCTTATTCGATAAGATTGAAATCTCCCGTGGATAAAGAGTAATATGCGCAGTAAATTATCATCACGATCAATGCCGATAACCATGGGTCTTCACAGAAACGTCGAACTACGTCATTTCGGAATAAGCCTTCTTCAATAATGCATTTGAACCAATTGTTGAAATCGATATCGACGTCCTTCAGAAAACCCCAAGGACTATAATAAATCGTTGTAAAAGGGCACTGAGAAATCATATGACATAGACTTTCCATAGAGATATTATTTATCTAAAAAGAAAATAGAACACAAAAAACCAAAACCTAATTTTGCAAGAAAATGCGATTTTTAATTATTTACACAAGATGTGGTAATAATACTATCTAGATTTGCTCGGAAGATTCATATAATAAACCGAAAAAAAATCTAGATTTTAGGATGAATATGATGATAAAAAAATATGGGTACTTCTTGGGAAAAAACGGTTATGACCAAGGGAAAGAGAGAGAAAAAAATAGGAGAAACATTAAATTTTTTTTTTGAGTCCATTTAAAATGTTACTCACCAAATGAAGGTCGATATATTTTCTTTATATCCATGAAGGTCGATATATTTTCTTTATTAACTGACCTTTGAAACGTTTGGGGATACAACTGTATCATCCAAGTACCTGATGATCTATTAAGAGATCACAAGACGAGGTTTGAAATTTTAGTGAAATTTTTTTCTCCGAGTGAAATTGGTTTGCATGAGATCTGTTTCAGTAAAGCAATAAGTTGATGATGAATATTCATAACAACAATTTAAGATGGGATACTTGTTGAACTGATTCAGTAGCCATCTTTCTGTATTAGGTTTCTTTAAAGTTCGGGTTAGAGAGATTGATCATCTAGGATCGAAGATCCACCCGTACAAGAATGAAGAAGCAAACAGTGGCGAGTGTTAGCTGCTTCTTTTTTTTGGGTTGTGTATCGGACGTGTGAATATCACTTGCAAATCAAACTTGTCAATATCAGGCCTTGGACAAAACTTGTACCTGGGAAAAAGAATGTAGACATGTGTATAGGTATGACATGGCTGCAAGTGTCGCACAATGATTGCGCATTACAGTGTTGCAGGCCAAGTCAGTACCCCGCCGTAATGGTGCAATGCAAAGCCATAATAACGCAACACAAGCCATAATAGCGGTATATTGTATAGACTGTCAAGCACTAAGATAGTGGCACCCTGCAGGGCCAGTGAAGCACAAAGGTGGCGCTACACTGTAAAGACATTTGGCATCAAGCATTTCTGGAAATATGCCATCAAGCATTTCTGGAAAGGAGAAAATCTATGGGAGATCTTGAACTACTTAAACATTCAAAATTGGAATGAAGATGTAATGGTGTACCGAAACTCTCCTTTTAGGGATTATGGTCCTTTGTTATCAATAATACGAGGTTTTCCTCTTTTTCTATATAAAAAAAAGATATGCATTCTCTTCGACAGGTGTTTAAATTTCTGAATCCCAAAATTTAAAACAGATTCTTTTTTATAAACCTACTAGATGTTATATTACAACATACATTATATAAGATGATCATAGAAAGAAAGAAAGAAAACATAAAGATAGAAAATGATCAAACATAAGACATAAAGCAGCAAACAATCTCACAGCCTAGCTCAATGACCGAATACCACCGGCACAACTACCACCTCCATTTCCAGGACCTCGGCCTCCTCCTCAAACACCACTTACTTTCTGCACTAGTAGCCATTGACCGGGTATTTTCTTAGGCAATGAATTTATTGCAATAAAAAACCAAACAAAAGAAATTGGGGCTGACAGCCACCCCCACCAGGTCCGTTTGGTTGATCGGACTCCGCCACAAGGGGGAGCTATGAGGTACACTACAGAACCCATACAATTGGCTAGTTTCTTGTCTTGCAGTATATAAACCGAAAGCAAATGAGTTATTTACACAATGTGGGACTAAGCTATTATAAACTAAAAACCAAGAAATTTTTAATCCTTATATGTCTGTTTAACTTTTCCTCCCGATCAAGGGATAAGTGAAATTTTGGAATCCTAAAATGATTCTCAAATTAGCAATGGGATTCTTTTTTTATACTATAATTTCTCTCTTTCACACTGAGATTTGGAAGAAAGGGAAATGATTGACTTCTACATCTATCAGTGTGTAGATGTAGAAAATCCTACTACTACATCCAAAAGATCTATGCTAAGAAGTAAATAAACAAAAGACATAGAAGAACACAAAATGTACGTGGTTCGGCATGATTACCTACGTCCACGGGGGTTAAGGGATGATCTTATTACTTCACACGAGATTACAAGGATCCAATATACACCACAATGCTCTCTCCACAATACACTCTACACTGCTCTATCACCTCTTTCTTTTTCTCTTTTCCTTCCAAAAAAACCTCCCCTCTATCTTCCTACACGATCTATATTTATAGCTGCAGGTAGTGATACATCGATATTACAGTGTTGAGCCTGGTCTAGCTTCCTGGATGTTTTTCTCGGGCGACTTGCTGGTGCTTCGGTCGATCTCTCATTTTTCTCGAGCCAAATCATCTAGCCGAGTGGTGTCATCACCCGATGTCGTTCGTTTGGTGGAGGTGATCGGTGTCGCCCTTCAGATTCTTGGCCGAGTCTTGCTTCGGACGAGCTTCTCTTATCTATTCACCAACCCTGTCAGTGCATTAATTGTCCTCGAACTCGATGAGCGTCACATCAAAGCTTTTCTCCTTTATGTCGACTTCTCGAGCTGTCTCCGTTCCTCTTTCCTCGCGCCCAGGCCTGTTGAGGTGATTCAGTGCTTCTAGTACTTGTTTCTCTTGGTGCGCCCTTGGCCAGGATGGTTCCACCTAGATCTGTGGATTATTTGCACCTACACAGTGTGTTTAGAGTCATCCTCTTATCAAAGCAAATGAGTTATTTACAAAGCAATTTTCAAACAAGGACACGGTGAACTCTTCAAATCGTTGGAGGTAAACTGCTCTCTCTACTTCCTTCTGAAATGTGTGGAACCATGCTTGAGCAGAAGCTGATATTGTTTCTATAGCAAATCGCTAGTAGCTAGCTACCTCTCGAAAGAATGTTGGATCAAAAAAAGGTTCAACATTGAAAAAAGAGAAACAAGTCCATGCTGCATAACAATTCTGAGCTCATCATCATCATCTTAGTATTACATATATCTGACAAGGTTCTTCATCTTATTCGTCCTTGTTAATTTTGGGTATGGTTTTCTAGGCCAACTCAAACTGTAGATGAAATGATTGACTGGATGCTGCCAAATAATGTATTTAGCTTGATTATGCTCAACTTGCAACACAAAAATATGAAATATATGTATGCCACTTAAATGATTGTAGTGGACACTAAGACACCCAAATTTAGGCGAATAACATCAACGCATCCCTGGACCCAAACATGTGGAATACTTCCATTCATATTCAGATCAAGCGAGTCAACAATCTCTACAAACTTGGAAGATATTAGAAAACAAAAAGAATTGCCTGAAAAAGTCTACGGGCTTAAATAACCAAAAAAGTGGATCGAAACCAGGTCGAGAAGTGAAACTTTGAAAGGGATAAAGGAAGAAAAAAAGTAAATTGCCGAGAGGTAGGAAAACCTTACTCAAAATGTGGTTGAACAAATGAGCTAGGTAGCTTGTTGTAAGTTAAACCAAGATATGGTGATTTGGTTCGTGGATCAACATATGATGTTGATCCAGTCCGAATGGATCAACTTCTGCAGTTGACGCAGTCAAGTTGGATCAACAGGAACTGTTGACACACTGTGCGATATTTGGAAGTTGGAGTTAACTAGAAGAGAAAGTTGTGTCGGTTGCTTGTTTTAGAGTTTTACTATATTTAGAGTTTCTTTGTGTTTCTAGAAGTGTGCTTTATTTAGAGTTTGATTTTATTAGGAAAGTACTTTTAGTGATTATCAAGTTTGTGAGACTATAAGTAGGCTATTAAGCCATGAGAGAATGTACACCAAACTGATTATCAATGTAATCGTTTATTTGCTTCCGTGTTGTGCTTTCCTCTCTCTTGCTCGATCCTACATTTGGTATCAGAGCAAGGTGAGAGGAAGGGAGAGGAGAAGGAGAAAGAGTTAGAGAGATAGGTTAAAGAATTTTTCTTTTCGGTAAAGAATTGTTTTTCAATAAAGAATAAGTTGTGCGATGTTCTGAGTTTAAAAGTAGGAGTTTGTCAAGCTGCTGCGTTAGGGTTTGAAAGTTTTTTTTTAAAAAAAGTAAAAAAAAAAAAAAAAAAACAAGAGATTTGTTCGTGTCAAAGAAAGTTCAAAAAAAGGAAGAACAGTTGGCGAAGAGTTGCTGTCATGATCGTGAATTGTATGCGAAGTTGAGTTGTTGCTCCTACACTAGTTTGAAGGTCTGCAAGACGTGTTCTTCACCAGGGTTCGAGAGTTTCATAAAAAAAAGGAGAAGACCCGAGAAGTTCTGAGTTTGTTGCTGATGTTCGTGGTTGATGCTTATCTGCAGGAGCTAGGGATTGATGAAGAAGATGTTCTCAATTGGAGTTGGTGATTGAATGTTTTGAGTTTGCATTGAACAAGAAGCTTGCTGCCCTATAATTGATGGTATGTGGTGGTGTTACAGCAAACAAGTTGTTGCTGTCAGTTTGCTGATGTCAAGATTACGAGAAGTTTTAGTTTGAAAACAGGGAACAATTCCGGTAGTGTTTGTAGCCGGGAAAAAGCCAAGAAAAGAAGAAGATGCAAGCAAAGATGATGATATACTATTGAGATTGCCATGTTTCGCAGTCATGGTTTAATGGCTTTTGAGTATCATTTGATGTCCAGAGACAGGACCTGGAGCCGTGTTTGCCGTTGAGGCTGGAAGATGAAGCTGCAATAGGGTAGAAACATGACAGTGTTGCTGCTGTCAATGAGAAGATGACGATCGTACGTTGCTGCCACTTGAAGTTGACTAAAGAGAAATCGTGTTGCTATTATACGAGGAGATGTTGTTGGAAGTGATGATAATTGATGGGTGGTCGTAAAGTTCAGGTTAGGAACTTGTTTCTTGAGCCGAGATGTAGAAGTTCGAATAGCAAACAGAGAAGCTTGAGTTCAAGTTTGGACAAAGAAGCAGTTAGGGTTTCACGACCGTAAAAAAAAAAAAAAAAAAAAAAAAAAAGGTGTTATTGAAGGTTTGTTACAGTATGTGATGTGTTACAAAGAACAATCACAGTGAGCAGTTGTTACAGAAGTGTGACAGAGGAGTTGTTATAGAACAGTTACAGAAGAATTGTTACAAAAGAGGTGTTGCAGAAGAAGTTGTTACAGATTAGCAGAAGCGTGACAAAAGAATGGTCACAGTTTGTGACAGCAGATGACAATAAAAACGTGTGATGTTTTATGTCAGAGACGTTGCAGATAGCATATTTGATGTTGATTTGAGGTAAGCAGTTTTTGGGTAAGTGGTTGATTCGAAGGGTTAAATCATGGATTCGAAAAAGACGAAAGGATCAAAATTGGTATTGTAGTCAGAGGATTGGTACAGTTTGATAGAGGATCAAAGCTGGTATTGCAGTCAGGACTAGTACAGTTTGATTAAGGTGATCGAATTCAGAAGCTTAGAAAGACAAAGAAATTTGGGTGGTGATGTTTGAGCTTAAGGGAGGATGGTAGGAGTTTAAGCTCAAACATGTTGGAAGATTGAAGTGTGGTTGAAGAGTTTGTGAGAGAAACTTGGAAAACCTACAAAGTGCGACAGACTTTGTGTTAGTTATTGCTTGTGGCAAAAGCATAAAAAAAGAAATGTTGTGAGAGAATCTTGAAAAGAAGTGTGAAGGTTTCGTAACAATAGCGTGACTGGATCAAAGAACAAGAGAAGAAGAAACAACAACAAGGTTATGAAGAAAGAGAAGTTAATCACTAGGTGGTGATGAGAGAGTATTGAGTTTGAGACGTCACAAGGTTGTGAGCGTGAAACAAGACTGTAGGCGAGTAAAGTCTACAAGTTGAGTGAAGCAATCCCAGTGGGGATTTGGCTAGAGTTGTGTGAAGCAATCCCAGTGGGGATTTGGCTAGATAAGTGAAGAAATTCCAGGGTGGAATTTGAAGTGTTGAGTGGAAATCCTACGAGTGGAGTGGGTAAACAAGTGTTGAGTTTAAGCTATAATGCTCGGTGATGAGTTTAAAAAATTGGTTTTATGTTTGGTTAGCAAGATGAATAGAGCACAAAGATGTGTTTCTATCTTGTTAAAAATGGTGTTCCGCTACGATGAAGAAGAAAGTGAAAGAAACTTTTGCTGGTTGCGATGGTATGAAGATTGTTGTTAAGCAAAATTAGAAGATTGCTTCGTTTTTTAGTTAGTTTGTTGTTTGTGCTTTGTTTTTTATTTTTTATTTGAGTTTGAGTTTGATTAACGAAATTCCTGTGTGATCATGAAGTTGGGACAAGCTATAATCGAGTATCAAGGAGTAAGGGTTTGTTTGGTGGTTTCTTTGAATAAGAATGAGAAAAGACAAGAACGTGTTAACGTTTATCTATGGAAGAAGAGGAATGGAAAATGAGAAAAGACAAGGACGTGCTAACGTTGATCAATGGAAGAAGATGAGGAGTAGAAGAGGGTTACAGAATTCTCGTTGAATGATATCTTGGTTTAAGGGAGGATGTTGGAAGTTAAACCAAGATATGGTGATTTGGTTCGTGGATCAACTTCTGCAGTTGACGCAGTCAAGTTGGATCAATAGGAGTTGTTGACACACTGTGCGATATTTGGAAGTTGGAGTTAACTAGAAGAGCAAGTTGTGTCGGTTGCTTGTTTTAGAGTTTTACTATATTTAGAGTTTCTTTGTGTTTCTAGAAGTGTGCTTTATTTAGAGTTTGATTTTATTAGGAAAGTACTTTGAGTGATTGTCAAGTTTGTGAGACTATAAGTAGGCTATTAAGCCATGAGAGAATGTACACCAAACTGATTATAATTGTAATCCTTTATTTGTTTCCGCGTTGTGCTCTCCTATCTCTTGCTCGATCCTACATAGCTTGTTCTAATCGCCCTCCTTGAAAATTTACTAGACAAAGTAAATTGGCAGAATGCTTGCGGCTACCATATCTTCATTTCTCCCACTACTTCCATCCTAATAAGGAAAACAAGATAACATTTGCAGCTGTAGTTTAGTTTTAAGATTTGGAAGGAGTGCACCAGGCCATTGCAGTAGTGCAACGCGCTCACATATCAACTGATAAGAACAGATACTACACTTGATCTTATTAGCCGAAAGGCCGACAAAGGTATGCTTTTTCTCCTCCTGAACTCCCAATTTTATACTATCTCGTTTCCATTCCTATGCTGCAGCTAGTTTATGTGGGACTAAACCTTAAATGCATTGCCTTTGACAAAATGAGTTTTACATATTTGAACTGAGATGAGCTTTATTTTGAGACTAGAGCAACTTGAGAATTCAAGTGCCTTGTAGGGGTAAAATATCGCACACGTAGTTATTATGCGAAGCGGTGGTATTACAAAGTGCCTCACAAATAACATACCCCACATAAGCGGTGGTATTACGAAACTGATGACGTCATAAAGTCACGAGTAAAGTGTGGAAGCTGTGCGAAGTTAAATAGCACGTGCGAGAAGACCCAACATAAGCGTGCGAAAACATCGCACGTCAGATCCGAAAATAGGGGCTTTATTAGTTGTCCTCCACTATGTAAACACCTATATAAAGAGAAAGGCAGGAGAGAGAAAAGGGGTGAAACCTTATCTTTTGTATTCATCTTTATCCTTCATGACCCAGAAAACTAGATCTAGAGCTCTACTAAAAACCCATTAATGGAGATTTTAAATGTAATACTAATGTAACCTCAACAATCATAGTGAAGAACCATGGATGTAGATCACATTGATCGATCCATGTAAAAATCCTTGTGTCCATTTACAATTTTAGCACTCTTATCATCATTTTCATATTCAATATGTTCTATATAAATTATTAAGGAGTGTTAGTTGTGGGATTTTCCACTACTACATGCCTCCTCAGAAGTAACTTAGATTCGACAGAATTCAGTGCTCAGGTGACTTCCGAGTGCTGCATCTGTTAGGCCTCCAAAGCAGATTTCAGTTTGAGCCATGTTGTCAGCAAAAAGGAAAATAAAAATAAAATGTGTAAGCTCATCATCACAATTTTTGGAACTTTTCATTAGTAAACAGAAGCAAATCAATGCCAAAATTAAAAATTGCTACTGACCTTCTGTGCCACTGCTGCCAGGTACCAAAAATCACTCTTGACATATATACTTATGCAATTGTGTTAACAAATCACAAGAATCCAAATAATGGATGGACAAAACATACAGCCTGCAGAGTAACTGCCCCTGGCCATGTCTATATTAGAAGTTGTTGTTTTTCAGAAACCAAGTAGGATTATCAAGTAAATCTAAGAAGGCATTGTGTTGGAGAAAGAGTAGAGGTAATCAATTAGCAGGGTATAGAGATAACAATTTAAGCTCAATTACTTCTTCTTCTTCTTCTTCTTCTTCAAACTTAAAATTTTGGTTACGAAAATCCATGGAGTTGGACCAACAGGAAGCAGCGCTGCTACTGCTTTTAAGAAATCTGCTTACTTGAGAGATGGTCATATCGTAATGGCACCAGAGTGTTATACCGCTCTTTGCCAAAGGCATCTCTGTCGGCCTTAAATGCACAGCTGGACATAGAGTTAAATTTCACTTTAAATACTTGCAAATTTGGAAGCTGTTTTTGGAAACCAACTAGGACAGGTAATCTGAAACCACAAAAGGATTATATTATATAAATCCCAACCATAAATACTTTTCTGGAGTTTGTATCATTTGTACTTCAGCTCTTTCACATTTTTATGTAATTCCAAGCAGGCGGCTGATATGTTATTCAACTTGCATCAAAACTTTTTGCAAGGGAAGTATGATTCTGTTCAAGAACTTAGGAAAACCTTAGGTTGGATTGGAGAAGACCATATGGAGAAGTTAAGGAAAGATGAAGAACTAGAGCTGATTACAGCATAAGGGAAGTATGATTCTGTTCAAGTATTCTCACGTTGGTTCCTAGCAGGTGCATACATTTCTATTGCAGCTGAAAATTGAACCCAAAACACAGAAAAACATAAGTACCAATGTTACCTGCCGCTTTGGACGAACAACTGCGTCCAGGATCAGAGGAATACTCGAACAAACGACAATAATGAGTGTATTTCTTTTTTAAAGGTAAGCTCTATGTCCACAAACTCCAGCAGCAGTGGTTCATAACTTCATATAGATGCGCCATTCTCAAAAATAAAGCATTAGAGGACCAAATCCTAGAAACTTAGTCAGACACTGAAATGTATTCTAACATGTCAGAAAATTAGATTCTGAAAATAACAATACCCAGGAAAATATGTAGATGTGTCAGGCCAATTTATATTACTTGAACCCAAAACTGGGTTTGGCACCTGCTGGCTTTTCACCTCTATAAGTTAAGTGCATTAACAATACCCAGGAAAACTTTATTACTCATCTGCTTCGAACATAATTTACCAAGTAACCAGAAACAGGAAGGATACAGAGTATGGATTATGGACAACGGACACTGCACAAGCATTTGGATTCTGTGGCAGTATTTAACTAAAACACTCAACAAACTCGAAAATGAAATGGAAAAGAAATAAACTACAGTGGAGGTTTTCATGTTTAATGGATTACTTATCTTACTTTCAAAAGAAACGACAAACATTACCTCCAAATTCTTTAAGAAAAGCTCATCAATATCCCCCGGCTTCAAAGTTCACGAAAAATAATCATCAACCTTTTTGGAAGAATGCACTCTGCAATAGATGTGAATGCAGTGTACTTTGACAGAGAATATAAATATAAGAAAAAAAGAAACCAGAAGATTCCAAGGACAAGAGCTTCAGGCATTGATTTTCTCATAATCAAGATTCACATTATCGCTGTTACGTCAACTTTCACATGAAGAAACTATAGATTTCTTAGCTCATCTGCTGAGAGAGTGTACATAAACAAGGAAGTAACAGAATCATTTGATACAAATTCTTTTTCACGCATCTTGGAAAGAAAATGCAATGCCTTGTCAGTCTCCTTTGCTATAAGTAAAGCCTGAATGATAGCATCATATGTTCGAGCATCTGGTAAACAACCCTTCTCTTCCATTTCCATGATTAGTTTTTCAGCCTCCAATACCATCTTGTTACGACAGAGGCCGTTGATCATTGTGTTATATGTTACTACATTAGGAACAAATCCTTTGTTCGAATCTCATCAAACAATTTTCTTGCATCTTCCAACCGGCCAACCTGACACAAACTATGAACAAGAATGCTATAGTTGTAATTATTAGCTGAGATTCCTGTACCCTCCATGGATTCAAACAATTCCATTGCCTCCTCCATTTTTCCATTCTTGCAGAGACCGTCCAAGACGGTAGTGTATGTGACTTCATCTGGAGATAGACCAAAAGTTTGCATCTCATTCAGAAACCTCTTTGCAGTCTTCATTCTTCCATCGCAGTATAGTCCCCTTAATAGAATATTGTAAATTTCAATCCGTTTCGTTTCATTTTCTTGAATAGCTGCATAGCTTCACCCAACTTACGATTCTTGCAATACCCATCCATTAAGATACTGCAAGTAATAACATTCGGTCGAAGGCCCTTATCCACCATGGAGTCAAATAGATTTACCGCATCTTTCAACCGACCAGCCAAACACAAACCGTTCAAATAATCCCCAAGCATCTTCTGTCATCCCATCTTTACAATGTGAATCTATCAATATACTAAAGGTTACTGCATTGGGTAAAATCCCTTGATCCATCATTTCATTAAAATATCTTCTTGCTTCTTCCCATTGACCATGTAGGCAATGACCATCAATTATACAATTATACGTAATTATATCGGCAGAGATTCCTCTACTAACCATCTCGTCAAAGACTCTCTTTGCCTCATTCAACCGGCCTGAATTGCAAAGTCCGTTGATCAAAGAATTGTATATGACTACATTTGGCACCGCATTTAAATCTCTAAGCATTTCGGAGAAGAGAACCAAAGCTTGTTCAAGTAGACCTCCTTTACAAAGAGTATTTATAATTGCACAATAGGAAACAACAGTTGGGATGCAATTCCATTTCACCATGTTATTTTTAAGCATAAAAGCACGCCCCACTTTACCAGTTCTACAGAGACCAGATATAAGAGTATTACACGTAATGGCATCAGGTTGAATACCCATTTGAGTCATTCTGTCGAACACTTTGTAACCGGAATCTATCTTTTCTTGAAGACACAAACCTTTAATCAGTGTAGTGAAAGGGGTAACATTAGGATGATAACCTCTCTTTATAATCTCTCCAAGCAAACAAAACCCATGATTAACTTGGCCTAATCGACAGAAGAAATTTATCAAAATGTTGAATGTGTACATATTGGGGTTTACTCCAAGCAAATTCATCTTCTTATACAACATAATCACATCTGAATAACATCTAATCTTCGTTAATGATCCCAACACATGAAAGAATGTAACATTAGAAGGTAATGGCCTTTCCAGAATCAACTGGTCAAAGTATCTCAACCCATCATCCAGCTTCTGAATCTTCCCAGACTTGCACTCATCCCTAACAAAACTCTCAAGTTGTGTTACTACTGCTCTATTATTGTAACCTCCTCTTGAAGCATAATAACTTCTCACAATCATATGATGAAGATGCAGAAATGAATGATAATAACTGACGATTGCTCTTGTACGATGAAGCTGCAGTAGTGTTGGACCCAATTTCATATTTTCTCAGTTATTTGAAATCTTTAAGAGAAACAGATAATGTAGTTTGGGATCCAAGTGATATAGTATCGAGTCAGTGATGAATGATCTGGAGTTATGAAATGGGTCGTCGTCTAGTCTAGTAGCGGCAACTTCGTTGTTATTGCCAATGCCATACCTACATTTTAGATGGCCGTGAACACTATAGTCAATAGTGAATGAATATACTATAACCTCTTGTAAAAAAAGGTAGATAACTGAGTAAAACTTGATCATAATATATAGTTGAAGTCGACCAGTAAACTTTGGGTCTCGTTGACAGATTTCGGACTATCACCGTGTTTGTCTACGTCTGACTCGCGATCTGGATCTGAGTCAACCCCTGACTCGTTACGAGTCAGAGGTCAGAGCGTTTGTTTTCTATTTTGAGTCAGATATGACACGGCCTATGACTCCGACCTAATCTCTGACTCAGACCTGTTTGAGTCAGGTATGAAAATAACCCTACCTAACTCATGGGACCAAGCCACTTACTCACACATTTTGAATCGGATGAGTCATATCTCACTTGAAAACTAGACATATTGAGTCACATCCAGATGAGTCAGGTGATTCCAGTGAGATCCAACCTACTCATATTCAGACGACTCACATGAATCAAGTGCAAACAAACAAGGTGTAAGTTGTTGAGAAACATATTTAGGGACACAAACAATTTTAAACCTGGAGACATATATCTGGGGAAAATTATTAGACACATTTTCCGAGTGCTGATATTAGACACATTTTGGTCGCCGTAAAAGTATTAGACCATGGTCATGTCTCAAGTCACTGAGACAAAAATTAGTCATGAGGAAAAACTTAAGTACAAAGCAGATGGATCATGCTTAACATTTTATAGCACAAAGTGGAACTTTGGCCCTTAGGCATATTTATGTGGGAAAAATATGGTTTGGTCTTTTTCAAGGTGGTCCCGAAGTCTATTCTCATTCTTTCGTAAATCACCTTTCCATTTGGCCAATAATTATTAAAATATCTAAAATACCCTTCTCTCTTATTTTTTCCTCTCACGTTAATGGTTTTCTTGTTTATTTTTTATACTAATTTCTCTCTCATTCTTACCTTAATATTTAAAAGTTTAAAAATTAAATATCTCTCAAAATATATGTCAAAAATTAATAAATTTTGTATATTTTAAAGCCCTCAACGATAGCTTTCCAACGAGTACCGATTGTCACTATGTTTGATTGCTTTTAATTTTTTTCAATATAATAAGTTAGTTCATTCCGAGAATGAAAAAAAGCAGACTTCATTTGAAGATGAAGATAAAGATGTTGATGTTTTTATATGACTTCATTCCAAATGAAGTCTGTTTTTAGGCTTTTTATGGACTTCATTTCCGGAATGAAGTCTGCTTTTTCATGTTTTTATATGGACTTCATTAAAATGAAGTCTGTTTGTATATGTTTTATATGGACTTCATTTTTAATGAAGTATCTTTTTTTCAGGTTTTTATATGGACTTCATTCCAGAAATGAAGTCTGTTTTTTAGGCTTTTTATATGGACTTCATTTCTGGAACGAAGTCTGTTTTTTTCATGTTTTTATATGGACTTCATTCCAAAAATGAAGTCCGTTTGTATATATTTTATATGGACTTCATTTCCTATGAAGTCTGTTTTTTTTCTGTTTTTATATGGACTTCATTCCCGAGAAATGAAGTCTCGTTTGTATATGTTTTATATGGACTTCATTTCGAATGAAATCATTTTTTCTCGTGTTTTTATATGGATTTCATTCCTGGAATATAATAGTTCATCAAAGTAGTTCATTTTGTAGAATGAACTCATATAATAGTTCATTTTATAGCTAAAAAATAAGGCAAAAAAATTAAAAGCTCAAACATAGCGACAATGGTACTCGTTTGGAAAATTTATCGTCGAGGGATTTCCAGAATATATATAATTTATCATTTTTAGACATATGGTTCAAAAGATATTTAAGTTTTAAGTTTTATTTATTTATTTTTATTAAGAGAGAGAAAAAAAACAAAGGAATGTAACATCACCTTAGGACCAAACCATTATTTTGTAGGACCAAACAATAATATAAGGGTGCTTTTGCCACTACAAGATGACATTTACACCATCCATGACATCACCCTAGGACCAAACTATAATTTTTAGGACCAAATGATAATTTATATTACCAAATAGGACCAAACAGACAATTGACTAGGTCAATTGGACTAAAATCTCTCTAATATATTATTTCTAGGACCATATGGTATTTCCTACTATTTATGTTTTTAACCAGATTTTAGGTCATAGGGTTGTTCTCCCGGCCATACTCCCTACAAATTTTTCCATTTCAAGCCCCACACTAAATTTGGTCCC
The DNA here is from genome assembly GCA_023531295.1 of Papaver armeniacum. NCBI lineage: Eukaryota > Viridiplantae > Streptophyta > Magnoliopsida > Ranunculales > Papaveraceae > Papaver > Papaver armeniacum. The sequence continues at coordinate 235,309 of JAJJWW010010810.1, read as the reverse complement.
AATTGTATTCTCCTCTTAAAAAACGACTCATTTTGTACTGTTTCTTAAACCCTAAATTTTCTAATATCACTCTAGATCCCATCCTCTATAAATCTTTCTCTGTTCAACTAGAAGGGGATTTTCAAAGGAATGTTTCAATAGTCTACCCGAAGAGATTACATTAGACATTACCAGTCGATTACCAACTGACTTGGTTTTTGAATGCAAGTTAGTTTGCACGAATTGGAGAAGTCTTGTTCGCCATCCATCATTCTCCAAGATGCATCTTAATCATCTTGCGGCTGACATTTTTCATAATATACCGAGAATCGTGAATTCATTGAGAGAAATAAAAGACTTAATTTCAACTCTCCCTTTTGGGGGATACTAAAATCATTGGATTGTGTAATGGTTTGATCCGCATTTATGAAGATAATTATTTAGTAGAAAAAGCAACCTATATTTTTAACCCCATCACCAGAGTATATTAAGCTTCCAGAAATTAAGAGAGTTAACTTCAATTAAAGGGTGATGGGATTTGGTTATGTTTCTTCAACCAACGAGAACAAATTTGTGACAATAATGTTCGAGAAGGGGACCGAATTTATAAAAGTTTACATATACACCCTAGGGAGTGGCCATGGATGGAGAAACCTTGGAAAGTTTCATTATGGAACCGGTGCACATTGGAAAAATGGAATCTTTAGCTCTTTATTCGTTCGAAAAGGATCACCCTGTCAAATGTGGTTTCCTTTTCTTCTTTTTTCTTACGAAGGTGGAACGTTTTTGCTTAGAAGTGCACTGAAATAACGTCATTTAGTGATTTAATTCAAAGAAAAAAAAATATAAATAAAGAAACAATAAAAATTGCATTGATTTGGTGGAACGGCTAAGATTCGGATTTGTACATGTTGTTACTCACACACAATTCCCAATTCGAGTTCTTCACTACTCTATCACATACTTTGAGTGGTGAGTGGTTTAACTTTCTTACAATTTCTTTTATCGGTCAAAATACATGTTATAATTCAATTAATTAAACCTAATAAATGTTCGAAGAGATCGATGGATGCGTCGTCGACCCTTCGTAAGGTACAAATCAAAACAATCATAGCCAGATAAAAACGAAATTGTGGTCATGTTTATAATCATTTTTATTGATTTTGACTATGACTTTTATTTACTCAATTTATCCACAATTAACAAGATTAGTTGATTATAACAAAAAAATGAGTTTTGTTTCTTGATCAATATATGTTATTATCGACGGTCTGGGTTGCACGGTCGCTACGTTTTCTGAGTCGCGTCTGCATCCGACTCGCGTTGGACGCTGACACGACGCGTGTCCGAAGCACCAAAATGCGCATCCCGCACGCGTCTTGTTTGGACGCACTGATAACTCGAATTTGAAGTGTTTTATTTTTTATTTTCATTTAAACTTCTTCCTTTATTTTTACTATTATTAACTAAATGAAGAAAGATAAACATTTAGATCAATCATTTAAGTCTTTATTAGGATTTTGTAATTGGAAATGACATATACCCTTGGTTGGGCATGTGTTGTTATAGAATGCATTTTGATTGTGCCATGTGTTTAATAGTGATTGTTGCTTGACTTTCGGCGTGTATAAACAAACGATCTCTTTTTAATTTATACACATGTAGCATTATTTTCTAATTTTTAGGATCGAAACACTTAACTTTGCTGTATAAATACATAATTGTATATATAAATAATATATAAATAAAATATGTATATACGTGTCCGCGTCCTAGTTTTTTGAGAATTTTGTAGTGTCCACATCGTATCGTGTCCGCGTCTGTGTCTGTGCAACCCAGACGACGATGAAATATGATCTTTTGTTTGAGTAGAACGTTTATGTTTTTCTTATTATTATGATTTGAGAAAAATAAAATGACGTCATTTTGACATAAAAAAGCACTATAAAGATATATAGCATATTAGTTTTATTTTTCTTAGCTTTACAAAAAAAAAAAAAAAAACACATTTATAAAGTTATTGTCTTTGAACAAAGGAGACATATTGTCATTATTAAGTTAATGTTAATGGATATAAAATTTTATTAAGTTTTGATGGATAATTCGTAAACAACAAATACAAGTTATACAAAGTGTTAAAAAGATAAATCGTTTTAGAAAATCCTAAGAATTTCAAATAATAAATTTAAGATCATTTTTCCACTACAATTTCTTCTAATTTTTCTAACTTTCTGTCACATGGAAGCTATTTGGAGGAGAGACTCCTCATTTTTAAGCTCCTACCAATACACCTAATGACATGTTTAGAGGGTGTGAAGAGAAATGTGTTCTTGTTTATAATATGTATTAAGATTTTTCTTTATTTTGAGGCATCTTAAACCGTTTACCTTTAAATAATATCTCGTGAACCAAAAGAAAATTAGTGATATAATCTTAATTTACATATGTTTGATAAGATTGAAAGTCACACATCGTGTATGGGATTTCTTTTTAGTTAGTTGTATGTTATTGTTGTTGCACAATAATACTTTTTAAGTGAAAATATCTTGATGATGTTATTTTCTATTTGTATCCAATGTATTGGAAACGGGAAGACAAATACATATCAACAAACAAAGAGAACAACGGAAATGAAGGAATTCAAAATTCCCATCTTCCCCAATAAAACTTTAAGAAGTCCCACCATGTATCTCATCCCATCGTATTACCATTTTACACCTTAATCGGACTGTGTATCCAGACCCCTGATGCCTTTACATAGAGGTGGTATGATAACCTAGTAGATCGGTACGCATAGGGTGGTCAGTAAATGAAGCCAAAGTTTGATGCGTGTGTGCAGAGCCATTGAAACATGGTACGTATTAAATATGGAGAAAATGTACATGAAGTTGCACAATTCAGTAATCCTATTATGAGAAAAAAATTGATGGGACAATTTTGGATTGGGATATGAGGACTAATAGAAAACTGTCATCTGTCATTAAGTTTTCTAACTAATTAATCTTCTAATTTTTATAACAAGAGTGTTTAGGAAAATATAGGTGGTTAGTTTTTATTTTTTGTTTTTTGAAAGAAATACGAAGGAGGAAAACCTCTCTTCATCTCCATGGAGTTATAACACAGAACAGAGGAAAAAGATCAAACATGCGAAGAAAATCTAAATGACTCTAAGACTAGAATTTTGAGTATGGTTTGGATTTTCTTTACTATTTTTCTTTACCAATTTTGGATTTTGTTTGTATTAGGGAAAACTATAATGTATCAATAAGATTAGGCTTTTATTTTCATGATTTTGGATATTGATCCTAACAAATCTTTTGATGCCAGCAAAGTCCCGACAATTATTAGTTTTGACCGTGACTATTATTTTCTTCGTGTGATCAAAGAGTACACCGTGATTTTTTCTTCACTAAAAAGATAGAAATATTTGTTAATTTTACTTCTCCATTTAATGGTGATTATCATCTCAAGACAGGTTGTTAATGGCGTAGCAATATCATCGTTTCTGATATTTTTAGTTTTCTTAATTTTATCAAGGTCTCTGACTATCATTAATCAAATTAGTAAACTTTTAACCTTTTCTAGGGCTATATATGGTACGGTTATCTTAAAACCGAACCGAACCAAAAACCGATTAGAAAAAAACCGAACCGAATCATTTACTAATGGTTGGTTTTGGTTTAAAAAGATAAAAACCGAGAGTAAAGGTTTCGGTTTTGGTTTGATGTAAAAAAAAATAGGAGAGATTATATATATATAATTATTCGTAGATAAGAGACCATCGCTAAATGAAAATACCATCGAGCGATGGAGAGTCTCTATCGCTAGATAAAAACTCAATCGCCTATGCCTATATGTCAAATAAAACATATATCCATACATGTTTGACACTTTGGCATACGCATAGTGGGTGCATATATGACAAATATATAAGCTTTCCATACCCATAGGAATAGGCCTAAGCATAATATAATTAGGATGAGATTGCAATTGTTGTGTCCTGATTATCAAATTGGTAGCTTTTAAATGAGAAGAATTTGTGGTTCTTCTATGATTGCTCAATTTATTTTTGTGAAAAATTAAAGATGAAGGTGTTAGCTTGGAACGTACAAGGTTTTGGAAATAAGCATATTAGGTGTCATCTAAAAGGCATAGTCCGATCAAATGACCCTGACATTATATTTCTTTCTGAAACTAAGAATAAAGACTAGGAAAAGGTTAGGTACACCAACCAGTTTGGTTATCCCAATTATTGTCTTGTAAACCCAATTGGGTTGTCTGGTGGTTTGTTTTTACTTTGGAAGGATGGTATGGTTTTCGAAGTGGTTGACCACAGTAAAAAAATTATTGTCTGCCTTGTTCAATTTGATGCTATAAGTGATAAAACCTTGCTTGTGTGTATGTATAGATCCTTAGATGACGTAGGGATTGCCATACAATGGGATTATTTGTCTAGACTATCTGGTAGGTGTCAATGCCCATGGGTCATTATAGGATATTTGAATTTCATAACAAGAAAAAAGGAAAAACTAGGCAGCAATCATGTTAATCAATCTCAGTTAGATGAAGTGAATGATCACCTTGATTTTCTTGGCTTGAATGATGTTAATTTTATTGGTAATCCATACACTTGGTTTAATAGAAGGAGTGAAAATAATTATATTTTCGAAAGGATTGACAGAGCTTTAGGAAATGCGTATTTGTGTGATGTTTTTACAAATTGTGTTGATTATCATTTGCTTGATCTTGTTAGTGATCATTATCCCATACTTCTGGTTACCTCTAGAGAGGAAAACTCCACTATGAAACCTTGCAGGTTTAACAAGTGTTGGTTTCGAATAATAATTATAAGACTTATAAGAAATAATTAGAATAGTCAGGAAAGAGGCTCTTTTCCTTTTAGATTCACTAAATCACTTTCAAATGTTAAGCGTGTTATTAGAGATTGGAATACACATACTTTCGGGAATATTCATACACAATTGAAACTAGCTCAGGATTAATTAGCTTTGGACAGTTGTAACAATTAATACAAATGGGCATAGGTCAGAAATAGAAAAACTAGAGAAAATTGTTAAGTACTGGTATGATGTCCAACATGAGTTTTATACGCAGAGAGCTAAGGAAAATATTCTGTCTTTTGATGATAGGAATACTAGGTATTTTCACGATAAAGTTAAATTTAGGAAAAGAATAATGCAGATTGACTCTTTGCGGCCAGGAATTGGAATTTGGTTGACTGATAAAGAAAGCATATCTAAGGAGCTTATGACTCATTTTATATTAGTCAAATTAGTAATCCTCCATAACTCGATCTTTTTTTGAGTAACATTGTCCCATGTATTTCTACCGAGGATAATAAATTTTTGTTATGGTCGCCTTTTGCTGAGGAAGTGAAGAAAATTGTTTTTCAAATGAAACCTTGGACCTCCCCAGAGCTTGATGGTTACCCGCCAGGGTTCTGCCAACAAATGTGGGATGTGGTTGGTGAGGATACAATTAAGGTAGTTCAAGCCTTTTTTTCACTTTAAAAATCTTTAAACAAAAATAAATAAATTATAATACTGTGATAATTAGGAATTCATGTGAAAACTAAGAATTTCATGTGATAATTAGGAATTCATGTGAAAATTAAGAATTTCATGCATGACATAAACAAACCCAATAATTCAAAGGGTGAATCTAAGAGAAAACAACAGTTAAACAACTAACCCCAATCGTTCAAACTAAGAGAAAACAACATGCATGAGGTGATTTTGGCTAAATCTGCATTGATGATGAATGGACCATTAAAAAAATCGCAATCAACATGATCATCAATACGATAGATTTTGGTAAACGAATAACATGATCAGGATTATCAAAAAATAAAAAAATAAAGATTATCACTAAGATGATATGGGTAATTCAAAAAATTACGATCATATCCTTTACCAAACGAGTTACATGGTCATTAAGATGAATAATATGATTACTAAGCGTATCATCTGATTTTTTTACTAAGAAATACGAATCAAGTGCTCAATAAGGAGAAGTGTGAAAAGTCAAATTGAAGAGATTGAATACCAGATGTGCATCATGTTCTCAACTGTGATGTTTGGAAGGATAAAAAAAATCAAATTGAAGTGTGAAAATCAAAGAACTTACCACATATGTTTGTGTTTTGCTTTGAGAATATCGAATGATGTTAATGTCTTCTAATTTGAATGTACATGGTAAAGGAAAAAAAAAAGACAGCGTGATAAACAAGAATTGTATGATTTGAGGAATTTTCCTAAATCTTTGCTACTTTGACACTTTTCACCGCCTATGTTAAAAACTTTTTTTTTCTATAACAACTAAATGTTAGAAGCTAACATTTAAAAGTTAAATTAGTAAACTAATATAATTATGGGTTCCTAATATTATGAATCTTAATGGTGGGTTATTCATATAGAAAAATAAAGAAAAGGGCTAGAAATAAGTTCCCCCAAAAAGAAAAATCATGAGGGACAATTTCCACATGATCTATCACAATATCGAATTTGTTAACTGTTTACCTAAAAATAAAAACTCCCAACTAGTCCAGGCATATATATCATTCACCTGTCCAACCCCTACTTTATGGGTGGCTGATTAGGATGAGAGCACGTAGTTAAATTGTTGAGTAGAGGAGCTATGCTTCAAAGTAAATAAAATGAGGAGCTAATCTGTTTCTATTTTCACTATTGTTAGAGATCAATTTAAATTACATATGACTCAATTAAGTATCCAACCACCAATACAATAATCATGAAGGTTGGGTCAAAAAGAATAGCTTCAGGTGGTATCCCATCAACTCCAGTAAGGAGGAAGTCGGGAGTTCAATCCCCGTCGTCGTAAAGGTTTGTGGTAGATTCGTTCTATAGTGGGTTGAGCGGTGTTGGGTGGGTGCAGGGTGGGGCGGTCCAATTGGTCGGGTTCGGTAGGGACACGGATCCTTTCACGTATCAAAAAAAAAAAAAAAAAAATCATGAAGGTTTCCAGAGAGTGCTTGATTCATGATTGAAAATGCCATTAATGAAAACAAGAGAAACATTGATATTTAAAAAATAAGGTTTTTAACCTGAATTCAATAAAATCAATAAAAAATGAATCCGCTCCAAGGATATAAACAGAGTACATAAATAAGCGTTTTTTGATCCATCTTCAACAATTACACACGAGTTTAATATCCACATCCTGGGAAAACGAATGGATCAAGAAACAAAGACATACTTAACATAGTCACTCTTAAATCTCACGAGGTTAAAAAAATCAGAGAGATGAACAATTTTCATTAGCTAGGTACTAGTATAATCGATAATAAACCATGGGATGATAACGTCAACTATTCCAACTTTAATCAATGAAAACACCATTAAGCACATCATAATCCAATGATTAGTACATCTATCACAAAACCATGAGATGATAACGACAACTATCACAATTTTTACTAAATGAAAGCATCAATTATCACATCAAAATTCAGGGATAGCAACATTATCACATTTTTTTGATCGACCATGAAAGTTAATAAGCTACTTGTCAACTAAAAGTTTGTCATTTACCTGTTTTATTGCCCTTATTTGTGCCGGATTTATCACCATCTTCTAGTTGTTGCAGGGTCTTCGATTTTCTTTTTCTTCTTCGGTTCCTGGAAATCGTCATCGACTCATCGGTAATGGATCCGTTAGAATCAACCTCTACCAAGTTTCTCCATCTCTTACTGGATTCACTGAGTACAATATCTTTGTCACGTTTTTTTTTTGCATCCTGTTACTACTCTATGCAACAAACGATTCACAGTTTTAGTCATAAATCAGACTTCCATTAAACAAAAATGAATAAATTATAATACTGTGATAATATATTACAAAATATATATATAAAAAAAAAGTATACATCAAGAAACAAAATGGGTTTACAAGAAACTAGTTGGTAGCCGAACAACAAGCTGAGCTCCAACCCCCTTTTGTATTACTATACCTAACTGTGATAATTAGGAATTCATGTGAAAACTAAGAATTTCATGTAATAATTAGGAATTTATGTGAAAATTAAGAATTTCATGTATGACATAAGCTAACCCAATCATTCAAATGGTGAATCTAACAGAAAACAACAATTAAACAACTAACCCCAATCGTTCAAACTAAGAGAAAACAACATGCATGAGGTGATTTTGGCTAAATCTGCATTGATGATGAATGGACAATTAAAAAAATCGCAATTAACATGGTCATCAATATGATAGAGTTTAAGTCTTGGTAAATGAATAACATGATCAGGATTATCAAAAAAAATAAAAATATTATCACTAAGATGATATGGATAATTCAAAAAATCACGATCAAATCCTTTACCAAACGAGTTACATGATCATTAAGATGAATAACATGATTACTAAGAATATCATCTAATATTTTTGCTAAGAAATATGCATCAAGTGCTAAATAAGGAGAAGTGTAAAAAGTCAAATCGAAGAGATTGAATACCAAATGCGCATCAAGTTCTCAACTGTGATGTTTGGAAGAAGAAAAAAAACTCAAACTGAAGTGTGAAAAATCAAAGAACTTGCCACATTTTTTGGTGTTTTCTCTGAGAATATTGAATGATGTTAATGTCTTCTAATTTGATTGTTCAGGATAAAGAACAAAAAAAAAAAGCGAAAAAGACGGCATGATAAACAAGAATTGCATGATTTGAGAAATTTTCTAAATTTGTGCTACTTTGACCCTTTTCACAGCCCATATTAAAAAGTTGTTTTTCTATAACAACTAAATGTTAGAAGCTAAATTTAAAGGTTAAGTTAGTAAACTAATATAATTATGGGTTCCTAATATTATGAATCTTAATGGTGGGTTACTCATATTAAAAAAACAAAAAAAAGGCTAGAAATAAGTTCCCCGATTTTCTTTTCCTATTAAGAAAAACACTGTTAAGTCTTGGCCATGTGGGTTACAAATGCCTAAAATGGACATCGAGCAGGCTTGTTAATGTGATAATCACGGCAGCTAAGGTAATTGTCCTGACCGTAAAAAAGGCGGGGAGTTTGAGAGAGCTATGATGGTTAAATTAGTAGGTCTCCACCCACCGTGAAAGCATCACAACAAGGAAGAAAGAGAAACTCCCTAGTCCTCCAGCAGGCTGCACGTGATGCCAAACTTCTCTGTACCAAACAAGGTATACTAAATCAATTTTGGTGCTCGGTCAAACAGTTGACCGAGCATATGACCAATTGACCGCCTATAGTTTTAACTCTATTTTTAAGGGGGGATTTATTTCTAGCCCTTTTCTTTCTTTTTTTATATGAGTAAACCACCATTAAGATTCATAATACACTTGAAATCCATATATTGATACTCCATATATTAATAAATTCTATATATTAATAAAAAATTATAGTCCCTACTTGGGCCAGTTATAAATAGTAATAACCTCCACATTTTAATATTAATTGTTTTTTCTAGTCCCGTCATAAGGAATTTACCTTCATATATTAATATAATCGTCGTTATTGGAAACTTTACATCAAAATTTAAGATGAAACAAAATATTTATCTATAGTTGTTTGAGAGAAGGATTTAACTTTTTGGATTCTTATCATATCTTCTGATTTACGGATGCGCAAGACCTCATTACTATGATCACCTTCTTGTTGAAGCTGTCGAGCATTTTAAAGCTTTTCATTTTAAAGCCAAAACATTTACAACCTTTCGAGCATTTTAAAGCTTTTCAGCATGAAAAAATTGGTATCTCTATACCATCATCATGAGGATTATCTTCCTCCTCTTCTGTTTAATTTCATCGCTCTTCGGTTAAAGCATATACGACTTGTTGCTCATTTGGATGATGAAGGAAGACATCTATTTGTATCCATTATCATTTACATGATTTGGACTAGCAAAATAAAATACTTTATTTGGTACCTCCCTATATTAATAAACTCCATATATTAATAATTTTGTGAAGTCCTAAAACTATTAATATATGAAGTTTTTACTGTATTAGGAACCCATAACTTTTAAAAAGTTAAATTAGCAAATTAATATAATTATGGGTTTCTAATATTATGAATCTTAATGGTGGGTTACTCATATAAAAAAAGAAAGAAAAGGGCTAGAAATAAGTTCCCCCTTTTCTTTTACTACAAAAAAAAACTAATTTAACTAGGAAAATAAAAACTAAAATTATGTTGGCAAACTTCACAATTATTCGTGGCCATGAACCAGAAATTGCTGAAATCCTTTTTTACTTAATCCACAAATTCATCTTAAAATCCGATAAATTACATCTTCTGGATTGGTATTTTTTAAGTCTTTTATATATTCGTCCTTTTAAATTTCTAAAGTTATTGCAAATTTCATAGAATATTTTTGAAGAATCACTTAGCGTTTTGCAATTATTGTGGAGCCTTTTAGTTCTACACATACAACATTTTAGACAACACTAAAACAACCTCCTCACATGGAGTTAGTAGGGTCTACTTTTGGGCACTACAATTAGAAGTTATGTGAAAACTTGTTTTAGTGTTGTCTAAAATGTTTTATGTCTAGAATTTTTGTGTAGCAAAAGATGTCTACAAATTGCCATCGCCGCCATTTTACTTATTAGTGTAAACACTTGTCTTACCAACCAAAAAAAAACTCTGGCTCCGTCGCTAGTTGGTACTGGGTAAGATTGCTACACCCTCATATGGCTTAATTATAGAGAGAACTTACCGTAATTTGCTTGAGTACGTGCTTTTGATTTTGAATTTTATTTCTTTTTGTCATTCAAGGCTTGCGGAAGATCCATTTTAACGTGGACCTAATGTCCATACGACTAGCAAATATAAATTTGTAAGATGGAGGAATTTAATAGATTAAACACTGGCGTTGGGCAAAAATCAGAGAGATGGATTTTTTTTTTTTTTTTTATCAATTTAACCTACACACGCTCGACAAAATATCTGCTAAATCAACTGTATGACCTGGCACGAAAATCAAATTTGGATATAGTTGGCCGGGCACTAGACGCAAAGGCTATATTATAGGCAAAGGCCATATTATATGCAGTGGAAAAAGACTTCTGTAATTTTTGCTTCTAATCTATAAATTCTTTATATAAAAACAGAGTTTTTTCGAGCGACGTGGTTAATCGGAGCTTTTGGTTGATTCTGGTCCCACTATTCTAAATTTCAGCCAATAGAATTTTAAGAGAATCTTTTGGGCCCACGAAATATTATCTAGCCAATCACATTTTTGAAAATTATTACCTAAAATTACTAAATCTTATTAATCTTGGAAACATAACAAAACAAAAGTATAAACAACTTCAACATTACCAAAAAAAAAAAAACAATTTCATCATGATAAAATTAAATATGCTATGTTCATCATGATATCGTCATAAAATTAGATCAATCATATGAATTAAAAAAAATAAAAAAATCCAATGTCCAATGTCCATTTACAGTTTTTGTAATAAAACCCGCCTAATTACAACTCCAAACTACGGGTAAAACAAAATACTTACAATTACACTTTCAGTTGGTATTAAATAACTCGAACATAGATAAAATTTAGATTGACGATTAAAAGAAAATACAAAATTTAGATTGATAATTAAAAAAAAGAAATACCTGATTTGTGGATGTCACACATGAATCCAGAAATCTTCTTTCGAGGGTTTACAAAAGAGTTTGTTAATCCTGTACAAATAAAAATAATACAACATTATTAAGAGTAAAAATCACCAAACAATAAAATTTGCAGAGAAGGAAGAAAAAAGAAACTCAAGGACAAAAAAAAAAGAATATAATATCACATGATATCAAAATAAATGTGGATATCAAAAAATTTCGTGATGAGAAACAAGGAAATGAAAATACGAATTTTCTTAATATTACATTCTAAAAATTAATGAAAATATCTATTCTTAGAACTTAAAAGATGCGCTAGATTTTTTTGACGCAAATATTTCCGCCTTTAATGTAGCTTAATTTTGTTTATTCCATAAAAAATGAAAGAAACTACAGAAATATTTTTCAACATTTAATATTCGATATTCCTAATAATTCTCTATATAAAAATAAGTATTAATTTTATTCCTAAATCGTATGAATAAATACATAACATATTTTTTTTTTAAAATAATATGCCTATCCAAAAAGAAATAAAAACTACAGATCTTTTAAGGTATTGATTAATACTATTACCATAATAAAGTCTGGGTTTTTTATGGAATTTGTGGATTTGGTGTATATATAAAGCATTCATGCAAATGCCAAAAAGGGCAAAACCCTACTGTTTGGATTTTTATGTATTGAGCCAGTTTCTTTTCAATTTCTTTTCTTCTAGGGTTTCCTGAGATTTTTTTTTTTTTTTTTTTGTGATTTTGGGTTTATTTTTCTGTGTGGTTTGCTTTTGCAGGTAGCTGTTTAATGAGTATGCGTCAAGCAGTATCAAGGTATAATTCAAATCATGTGAATATGTTTTTGTTCACTTTTATTGCTGATCGTGTTTATACTGTAAATATTATCGTGTTAATATTGTTTGTTCAATTTAGTTACTGATTGTGGTCGCGATTTTCCTTTGTTTATTTTCTCATTTTATGCGTATTTTTGTTTTTGATTAATTAATTTTTGTAGGTTATAGGTATAGCCGCTAGAAATCATGTCTGGAAAGCTTCATGGCGCTTAAGAGCATGCGTCCTTCATTAAGGTAAATCTCCATATCAACTTAATTGATCATGTTTCTTATATGAGGCTGTTTTTCTATGTTTTGGACGACCAAAAGGTATTAAATCCTTGGTTAACCCTCGGTGGAGAAATAGGATTAGAAAAAAATTACAATTAAAGAGGCAGTTTACTAAACTGAAAACGAAGTCTGCACTATAACTTATCTAGATTGCTTATACCATAACTAATCTGTGTGATGTCTGACTATTATTGGTGTTCAACATCTCTAAATCCACTTGATAAGTTGTTTGACATTATCTTGATGGTTTAGATTTTTATTTTTCTCTTGCCGGTGTTGTTTCGTAGGGTGAAAAAGGAAGAAAGCTTTTTGCTTCAAGTTGGTGGCCCGTAGGGTGAAAAATGAAGAAATATTTTTGCTTCAAGATGGTGGCCTTATGTGTAAGGGGATGGTGTGAGCTAGCTAGTGTCTTTTGTTTGCAATTTTTGCAACCATTACTTTTAGCTTTCATTTGTTATATTAGTTTCTTATTTTCTTTTGTATATTTACTATTTTTAGAATGATAATTATCATATGAACTACGTATTCCAAAATGATCTATATGTTTATTTTTGGCTTCTATACGAAGCACTAAAATTTTCTTCACCCACTCACCTTTGAATAATGAAAACAACATGGACATTATGTTGATCATGTTAATATCTCATTTACTTTTGTTTAACTATACCCAGTTTGGTAGCATGATAAAAATGAAAATCTTGGTCTCTAGCATGACCTTTCCTTCTTGGTTTGGTTTCTATCATGACCTTGCATTCGTATCGTCTCTCTACATTTGGTAAGTTCGGATATTTTAAACCATGCAGCAATGCTTTGCCAATGGTGAGAGCGAGATGTTTCCTCAATTACCCGGTGAAAGTTATAATGTAGTCGCTGAATCTTTTGCACATTCTCCTGAAACGAGAAATTATAGTACGATTTCGTCTTGGATTTTGCTCAGCGAAACTCACGGACTAAGTGTCCATCAACGGAGACGTCAAATTAATTGTCATCTATACTCTTCTAACAACATCTACCTATATTATTTTCTATCTATCAGGCTGTTCAAATAATTTTTTTGGCTTAGAAAATCAAACCCATGACCGATAAAAAGCACAACTTAGATATATTGGTGCAAAAAAAAAAAAGTGCACACAAGGAAGCATAAAAGTTGTTCCAGTTAATTTTTGGGTCTTTAGATAAACGATAAACTCCTAACCACGTTAGGAAGCTAACTTAAGCTTTATATATCTAAAAAATTAAACTTTCTTTAAAATTTAGCACTATTATTAACATCCTCCTAAAATCCTATGACCAGTCTATTATTATTATGGAATCTTAAATCAGTTAATTTAAATTTAGAGTACTTTATATCATGGCATTGGGTGCGCACACTTGCTAGCATCATTTAATTTTGTTATGATGCTCATTTCTCTTCTTTGAAGAACCTTACTGAACATCATCTTCCCTGTTTTGGTGCTTAAGAAAATGTGTAACATACAGTTGTACCAACAACAACAAAAAATATGCACAAAAACATTTTTACTTGGGTTATATCAACTCCAAGTAAAAGAGTTGGATACATATCAAATCCTAACACTTTCTTCCATAAAAAAGGAAGAAATCTTTGCACTTTTACAAGAAGTAGGATTTATTTATTTAATTACAGTCGTCACTAAGACATAAGGTTGTTACCACTACTACTTGACTTGTTGTATGTACTTATGTGCGTAGCATGTCCCTCCCCTAGGGAAAAACTGAATAAAGGGTGATTCTTTTATAACAACTTATAGTTGTCTCAAATTTAGAAACGCCTATGACGTGCAGCAGCTACGTTCTTGCCACACTTTCGCAACATTCATTGCAACATCCAAAAAAATGTCTAACCGTGGCGAAGTGAAAAATTCATGTAGCACACCTAAATATATGGCGGTACAAGAAAAATACGACGGTACACCGAAATATTATTGTCATTAAAGAAAGGGGAGATAATATTAGATGCCATTTTTGATGGTTTATACTTTCCCACGAATCAGAAAGAACTGTATTAAACATACCGAGTTGCCATTACACATACAGTGGAAACATCAGGACGAATGTGCCACGTGGTAGCGATTATTTATATCCATACTTAAAACAGATGGCTTCGGGTCAGAAAAAACAACTATATGACCTCGGACGAAGAGTCACTTTTTCATAAGATTATACATTAAGGGACACGTTAAACTTATCGAGTTTTTCCATCGAAAAAGCTCCCGACAAGCAATCTGATAGTCCACATCCACGTACTTAACACTTTGGAATTGATGCGTGCAAAAAGTGGGAGTCTGCTCTTTTATTTCGGTTGGCGATAAAGCTCGGGGATTTTCTCCCTCAATTGAATTATCATTTCCGATACACTAAACTCTTGGGTGGTCAATAAAATCTAATGAATCATTCCAATTTTTAAACAATCAATATAATTTTACTCCACAAAAATGTGAGCGGGTGACTACTATGTTTTCATAACTTCTTTTTGGAAATAACTAATCAATAAAGAATTAAAAGGGATAATACATACATGTTACATGTGATTATCTCAAAATATCACTATAAAAATCACAAGGAAAACCTGAAGGAGCAAATATAATAGTGATGATAAATTTTCATCTTTCGGTTTTCAACGGGAAACAAAGAGTCAAACACGCCAATGTGGTTACCAAATATGATGAAAAATATATCATTTTATGAATTTAACTTTACTTAACTATTATCTGTATATATGGTGTTCCCTATTTATATTTGATTATATTTCCCTGTATCATTTAAATTCTAATTAATAATAAGTTTGATGATTTCCATGTAAAAAATATTTTTAGGTTTGTATAGAGAAAAACAAAATTAAAAGAAGGCCACTACACGATCGAAAAAAATCATTGCTAATATGTATTTTACCTCGATACAATACCAATGTAATTGATATTGAGGAATTTATATATAAAATAAAGCGGTTGGACGAGATTTTTTAGAGAATATGATGTATGAGAATCTCAATGACGCTTCTGCCGATGAAGTAAAGGCATATATGATTGGGTGGAAAGAAAGAGGCAAGATTATATATAGAAAAAAAAATACATAAGCTCCAGAAACTTAAAGAGTAATAAAATATGGAAAAATTGAAATGAAATAACTTCAAATCAATTGATGAACTTGGAATAAGTACTATAGCATTGAAGATGTAGCACTACAAGTCCCTGAATGTTACAATACAAACAAATAAATTTTTTATAATTTTTTCCTGCTCCTCTGGTTTTTTATTAGTTTGTTGAATTTGTCATTGATTTTTAGGGTTGTGAACTTATTGATTTTTCATTAGTTTTTTAACAATATTGTCCCATTCTAATAAAATTATTTAAACCCCGGATCAATAACTTATAAGAGTGGAATAGTCCCGTGCATCGCACGGGTGAAAAACTAGTCAGCATAAAAGAAAAATACTCAAAAACTCCCTAAAGACACCGACCTCACACATTTGCTTTAGCAACAAAAATTTTGTGTTACACTTAGAAAATAATCGACTATCATTCTTTTCAAGATGTAAAATCTTTTAATATTTTCTAACTCAACCATCCATGGTAATTTTAAAAATTAAAATGTAAAACTAGGGTTATACTTATTCCTCGTAGTTGATAGTAAAATAACTTTGAAAGTCTAATTTTAAAAGTAAAATAAATTTTTTACCATCCTAACAGTTGATAATAAAAAAAGTTAATATATTATAATCGTAACGTGACTCACATTAACTGTCAAATTATGTTGAATCGGTAATTCACGGGTAATTTATTTATATACTCAATGTTATTGATGTTTTAGTTGGGTGGTACTCCATTACTCTTTATTGATGTTTTCATTCTAACAATTTTGAATGGATTTTCACCGAATTTATGCACATCCTGATCCAAATGAATGAAAGCTTTGTTGGAGGGAGTTAGAATAATCTAAAGGCTCATGGGATTTACCTTGGATTTAGGAGGAGATTTCAATGAATCGGATTTAGGCATGAAAGATCCTTAGGAAGTGAGTTCACTAGTGGTATGGAAAGATTCAACGAGTTCATTTCTGATTATGAACTTATCGATTTTCCACTTAATGTACACTTGGAATAATGATCAGCTACAAAATGTGAGAAGTAAAATTGATAGGTTTTTTATTTCTCCCGCTTGTGAAGCTCATTTTCCTTCTGTTACTCGAGTTTCTTTTGCGAGACCATGTTCAGATTACTGTCCTATTGCCTTGTTATGTGACCGTGTCCTTGGAGGTCATAGTCCTTTTCGTTTTGAGGTACATTGGCTTACTCATCCTTTATTTTTATCTTTGATGCAATCTTGGTGGGTTCCTTATCTTTTTATGGCAGTGCAGGTTTTGTGCTAAGTACAAAGTTGCAAAGTTTGGAAATCAAGCTTAAGGAATGGAGTAAGGAGGAGTTTGCTCATTTGGACATACTATTGGAAGATTTGGAGGGGGTTTTCACCAACTTGGATGTTGAGGAAGAGACAAATAATGGCCTTACTCCTGAAGAATGGGATTTAAGACTTAAATCCAGACAAGACTATTGCAATTTGATCATTATTGAAGCTGAAAATGGAAAAGTATATAAAATGTTTACAACATGTAGGATGATGATAAAAACACCAGTTATTTTCATAGAATTGCTTCAGACAAAAGGAGAAGAAATTTCATAGCTAAAATTCAAGTGAACTGACAAATGACAGATGATCAATCTTTGATTAATTCAGGTATTGTAGATTTCTTCAAGAATGTTTTTCAGGAGAAATCGCATTCAAGACCTTATATGGATGGCCTGAATTTTAATTCTATCCCAGAGGATTTAAGTGTATGGTTGGAAAGAGACTTTGATGAAGCTGAAGTTCTTAATGCTATCAAGCTTTTAAGCAAGACAAAAGCTCCCGGTCTAGATGGTTATCCTATTGTCTTTTATCATCAAACTTGGAGTATTATAAAAACTGATGTTATGAAGGTTTTTTCTGAACTTCAAGAGAGGGGTTTTCTAGATTGGAGACTCAAAAATACTTTTATAGATTTATTCCTGAGAAAGATACAGTTGAAGAGAATAAACTATAAGTCTTATCAACGGGGTGTATAAAATTATGTCTAAAGCTTGAGCAGAAATACTCAAGGTTTCTTTTCCTAAAGTGATTTCTCAGCAGCAATCGGCCTTCATCAAACAGAGAAAAATGAGCTGATAGATTTAAGATTGAAGAGTGGTATTCCTGGTTTGCTTTGAGAAATTGACTTTGAGAAAGCGTTTGATCATGTGAACTGGAATTTTCTGAATGAAACATTAGAGAAAATGGGTGATGGTTCAAAATGGAGAAGATGGATACAATGTTGTGTGGAGCAATATTAGATTTTCTATGTTTATCAATGGTAGTTCGGAAGGTTATTTTAAGAGCAATAAGGGTATTAGACAGGGTGACCCTCTGTCACCTTTTTTGTTTCTCATTGTTGGTTAATCTCTAACTGCAATAATGCACAAAGCTCAAAATGATAGTCATCTAAATGGTTTTCAAGTAGCTCCTAACGGTACAATGGTTAGTCATTTGCAATTTGCAGATGACACTCTTGTATTCTTATATGCCGATTTAGAACAAGTTAAGGATTCTTGTTCTTTGTTTTGAATTACTTATAGGTCTTTGTATCAACTTTTCTAAAAGTAGTATTTTCTGTGTGGGTTTATTCAAGAGATTTAACTACTTTTACATCTCTTTTGGGTTGTTACAATTATGTTCTTCCTACTACTTACCTTGGTCTTCAACTTGGTGATAAATATAGAGGAATTCATAAATAGGATAAAGTAATAGACAGGTTCATTGTTATTTTAGCTGGATAGAAAATACCATTATTGACAAGAGTGAATAAAATTGTTCTAATCAATAGTGTTTTATCTAGCTTACCCATTTATTATATATCTTTGTTTGAAATGCCAAGATATGTTGAGGTCAAGATTGAAAGGTTGATGAAAAGTTTTTTATGGCATGATAATAAAGGAAACAAAAAACAACATTTGGTGAAATGGGACTTTGTTCACAGAAAAAAGAAGCATGGAGGTTTTGGTGTTAAAAAGTTGAAAGTCATGAATGACACTTTGCTTGTCAAACGGCTTTGGAGATATGCAAAAGAGAATGATGTTTTGTGGAGAACTATCATTCATGAGAAATATGGTTCTTATGTAGTAGATTGGCTTTCTAATCGTCCTAAAGGAGCTTATGGTACTACTATTTGGAAAGGAATTATGCAAAGATAGGATTTTTTTTTCTTAAAGAATATTACATTTAAAGTCAACAATGACACTAAGACTAGGTATTTGGAGGATGCTTGGATTATGAATGAGCCACTTTCTATAATTTTTCCTAATATTTTTGTTGTAGCCAGTCTAAACATTTATCTATTGTAGCAATTTATTTTGGCTTCAGTAGTTGAAATTCAGAGCAAGTTGTTGATTAGAAGGTTATCTATTGTCTAATATAAGACAATTAATGATGCAAAGTGAACTAACACCAAAAATACTAAAATAATGCAGATCCAAAAAGTTAAAAAGTTACTGACTATTACTACGGAGCTCAGGCTTGTAGATTCAATATTCAGATCTGTGTACCCAAATTTTACAGATTGTAACTACACCAAGTATTGAGTAAAGAAACAAGCATTGATAAAGAAATAAGCCATAGATTAACACTTCAAAGTATTTACAGAATCATATATGACTAACTGATCAATACAGATTATAGATAGAACACTATGCATGATATATAACAAATGGATTAACTAAACTATACTACACTGTAATAGCAAGATATAAATTCATAATATGATTAGATGCAAACTACTAAGAACCTAACGATTGTAAATGGAAGAGAAACAACTAACCTAACTGAAACAAGATGTTGTTATAAAAATGAAATAACTGAAAAAGCTACAGCTAACTAAAATGCATATGATATGGACAGATGGATTGACAACTAAGTTATACTAACAATGACTGAAAACAGAAAAATCTAAAGATACCTACACAGCTATCGAGTCCCCGACAGCGGCGCAAAAAACTTGGTAGGTCTTTAAAGATACCTACAATTACTACAAGTGCACAATGCATGATGTAAATAGTGCACATATAGGTCGATCCTCAGAGACTAAGTGGATGTTAGATTGAATGCAGAGCAATACTAAATTGATTTTAATTAGGAGTAACAAAGGGGTTTTTTTTTGTGCCGATACGACAAGATGTTGGCATAAATTAAAGCAGTAAAACAAAGATACAATAACATAGGATGTAAACACTAGATATGGAGGTATTAGGGATGTCAATTCCACCAATAACTTACACTAGTTACTCTACTAATGTGATTACTCTTTTCCTTATACAAATAACGATGGAGATTCGAGTCTGTCGCCTATCAAAGGTGTCTCTAAAGTGGATAAGTTAATCAAAACTAAGGTATCTTTCCAAAGAATTAACTTCCTAGTAAAAAGCACAACTAATTTAAGGATAAATAATACTCAATCAGGCATGGGTTGATGCACAATCAACACAAAATTATTCTAACTACCTAGGTTGCATGTCAAACAAGGCGAGAGAAAGGTGTTAATATGTTGAGATTGATTTTATCTTAAGCAATTAAACATAACAAGAATAGCATAAAATATAAGTGTAACCCAGCAGTAAGCCAGGGCTTCAACCCTAGCAAAGACAATTAGAACATGATAAAATTGATTAAAACGCAATGGCATTAAACTAGAATAGATGATCCGACTAGAATTGGATGATTTTTTACAAAGAACAAGCCCTATTTATACACACAATTCACTCAACTTCTTCTTTAATTTGAAATTAATATGGACCCAACTCACAAAAGGTACTCTATTGACTTTCCTCATCTTTAACTCCTCTGCAACTTCATTGAATTGATGATTCCCAATTGTATAAGATAACCCTAACACTAGCTTTCTCAATCTTATTAGGTTTACTGTTTTTGATAAGGGAGGAGATAAGATTTAGAGAGATAAAGGTTAAATGTTTAATTGATGATGGTGGTTTCCATGAGAGAATGTAATATCTTAATTATAACGGAATTTATTTCTTGTAAAAAAAAAAAAGATAACTGAGCAAAACTTGATCACAGGATAGATTTGAAGTTAACCAGTAAACTGTGGGAATCAGTGACAGATTTTAGATTATCATCGTGTTTGTTTGCGTCTGACTCGTGATTTGGATCTGAGTCAACCCCGACTGTTGCGAGTCAAATGTCGAAACATTTGTTTTCTATTTTGAGTTAGATATGACATGACCTCTGACTCAGACCTAACCCCTGGCTCAGACCCGTATGAGTCAGGTATAGAAATACCCCTAATCCATGGGACCAAGCCACTGACTCACAAATTTTTGAGTCATATGAGTCAGATTTCACTTGAAAAAAACATATTGTTTCGCATCCTGGATGATTCGGGTGATTTCAGTCATATCCAGCCCTACTCGGATGAGTCGGTGCAAACAAACAAGGTGTAAGTTGTTGATGGACAAAAATAATTTTAAACCCGAAGACATATGTCCTGGTCTAAGTGCTTGACTTTAGACACATTTTGGTCGCAAGAAAAGTATTAGACCATGGTTCTGTCTCAAGTCACTGATACATAAATTAGTCATGAGGTACAAAGCAGATGATGGATCATGCTGAAAATTTTATAGCACAAAGTGGAACTTCGGTTCTTAGGCGGATTTACGTTTTTAACCAGATAACGACTCATAGGGTTGTTTTCCCGACCATAATCCCTACAGATTTTTCCATTTCAGTCCCCACACTATCACTGTCAAATGTCAATTTAGGGATAAATTTTGGTTCCAACTGTATTCCCCTATTAAAAAAACGACCCATTTTGTATTATTTCTTCAACCATAGATTTTGTAATATCACTCTAGATCCCATGTCTATAAATCTTTCTATGTTCAACTAGAAGGGAAGTTTTAATGGATTATTTCAATAGTCTACCCGAAGAGATTATACTAGACATTATCAGTCGATTACCATCTGAACCGATTCTCGAATGCAAGTTAGTTTGTGAGAATTAGAGAAGTCTTGTTCATCATCAATCATTCTCCAAGATGCATCTTAATCATCCTGCGACTGATTCTGGTAAGATGAGTATTATTGCTTTGACTTCAATTGCTGGGATGGAGAATGACAGTTTTCATTATTTTAAACATAATATGTTGAGAATCATGAATCCGTTGAGAGAATCATAAGGCTTAATTTCAACTCTCCTTTTTGAGAGAATACTATTGGATTGTGTAACGGTTTGATCCGTGTTTATGAAGACAAGTATTAAGTAGAAAAATCAACCTATATTTTTAAACCAATCACGAGAGATTAAGCTTGCAGAATTTAAGAGAGTTAACTTCAATCACATGGCGGTGGGATTTGGTTATGTTTCTTCAATAAATGAGTACAAAGTCGTAACAATAATTTTCGAGAAGGGGAACAAATTTATACAAGTTTACATATAACTTCTAGGGATTGGACATACATGTATAGAGAAACCTTGGAAATTTTAATGAAGGAATTAGAGATTATTGGAAAAATGGAATCTTTTTCGATGGAGCTCTTTATTGTTTGAAAAGGATCACCTTGTCAAATGTGGTTTCCTTTAATTCTTTTTCCTTATGAAGGTGTCACATTTTTGCTTGCAAGTGCATTGAAATAACGGCATTCAGTGATCTAATTCTAAGAAAAGAAAAATAATAAATAAAGAAACAATAATAAATTGCATTGATTTGGTGGAACTGCCAAGATTCGGATTTTTTGTTACTCAGTTACATACTTAGAGTTCATCTCTACTCTATTACATACTTCGAGTGATTTAATTTTCTTACAATTTCGTTTATCGGTGAAAATACATGTTATAATTCAATTAAACCTAATAAATTAACGTTCGAATAGGTAGATCGGCGACCCTTCGTAAGGTATTAATCAAAACAATCACAGCCAGATAAAAACAAAATTGTGGTCATTTTTATAATCATTTATATTGATTTTGATTTTGACTTTGACTTTGACTTTGATTTACTCGATTTATTTATGATTAACAAGGTTAATTGATTATAACAAAAAAAAAAGAGTTTTTTTTTCTGTTAGAGCATAGCTCGGTTGAACCCACCAAGCGTTGGTATGTCAAGTTTGGTTGTCATATTTTAGTGAGCCAAAACTCATTTTAAAGAGTCGTTTGATTATGTACTAGAGTCAACTTCGTATAGGTTATCTTGAAAGTATTAGGATATGAGACATTACAAGTATTGCGAAGACTTGAAGAAGTGAATAAGTAAGGAGCTACAACGACAACATCATACTTCCACTTGAGGTTAGTGATATTTGACTTTAACTGTTTCAATCCCTAACGTATCTTTCAAGTCGTGCATATTGAAAACAAAACTGTGAAGCATGAATGATTACACTCTAGTTAGACATAGTATTAAGGAATACAATATGTGGTTTATTGCTTAACCATTAAAATTTGTAGAGAAGACATCGACATAATCGTTTGAATGCTATTGTGATTATGTATGGGTATAAGGTGAAGATTTCATCCTAGGAAACAATGTTTTACATTTGTTTTAAGGAAGTAAATTCATGAACTTTTTTTTTGTGAATTGAAGGAGAAATCGCCAGGCATTATTGGTATTGTTATTCATTGCATATCTTTTGAACTACCAATATGTGTGATTAGTATAACCGCTCATGACTTGCTTATGTTCTTGGTAAAACTATTCACAAAGGCCTGACTTTTGTATTGGTATGACTTTTATTAGTGAAACCGATCTTAAGTAATCACCTAAGATGCTATGATCGATTTTGTGTTATTGGTATCACCGACTCTGGTAAAGGGGAACCGATCCTAGTAAGAGGTGCAACATATCACAAAGGGGAATCGGTCCTTGTATGAGGTGCAGCAAGTTTTTAGCAGAAAGGGGAACCGATCCTATGGACATATGCAACACGTTTTTAGGCAAAGGGGAACCGATCCTATGGACATGTGCAACAAGTACAAGTTAGATACCATATATATGTGGGGAACCAATCCTATTACCTAGCCAACCGAATTTTGGAAACTAGCGTGACTATGCATAGTACTCACATGGAGGTAGAACTGAAACTTGTTTTGGTAGAACCGTGAAACCCATGACTTGTGATTAAGTGTTCTTGATCAATCACATAGTTCTTGAAAGTCAGATGAACCAATTCTAAACTTGTTTGGAAGTATGGCAAATCGGTTTCAAGATTGTAAGTATGAAAAAGGACTTACAAAGTAAAGATGTCGACATACTTTGAGTATGTGCAGTAACGTTAATCTTTAATTGTTCAAAGTTATTCCTTAATAGCTAAAGGAAGAGAATTCCAGGATCAAAACATAAATAAGTTAAAAATCTTTTATTTAAGGTTTTTAATTTTATTTTAGGAAAATGAGAATTAGTAGCATTTACTAGTTGGAGATTTTCCAAAGAAATTTTCGGTCAATATTTTGGACAGAGCATTTCCAGGAATTATGGAAACCGAATTTGGAATATATTGCATATCTTGAGAATATTTTCGATTTTGGAAATTCCTTGGTGTCCAAACTTCCTTGTCTATAAATACTTGAAGTTTGCATTTCTAGCAAACTAATCCTTCATGACAGCAAACTTCCTCGATTGTGTTGTTACTGGTGAAGCCGCATATTCGGAGAGGAGAGTAATCTAATTAGGCGAAATCTCTTACGGCCACTCAGTTTAAAGTCTTCTTTGGGATTGAGAAGCTCTATTAGTACCGTTGGTGGGAAACTAGATAATTGCGGTTTATCTTGTGTTTTTGATTGATTTGATTGACTAGCGGTGGTTGAACTTTGATTTCACCTAATTTGTTTATGCTTGAGAATCTTCTCTTCTGATATAAGATTCACTCAAACTAGATCGAAGTTTCGACAGGGATCTTTAGACTGTTTGTAGTTCTAAAGACGTCTTGTGATAATCCATTGTTAACAGACTATGTTTTGTGCGTGATTGATCACAAGAGATTCAAGTTGTTGTGTACAGGCGTTTATTGAAGATCTAAGAAGATTTGAAGACAAAGAAGATATTGAAGATTTTTTATTTAGGGTTCATAATCTTAGGTGTGCACAATACTTGTTTCGGTATACTGAGGATCCAACTATAATCGGTTTATCCTTGTGGTAGATTAGATTGATTAGTTGCGTAGATCGGCATCAATACAATTCTTGGTGATTAAAAATTATTGATTGCAAAATCTTAACAATTACCTTTGGTAGTTGATCATAAGATAGATCTAAGAACCTTACGAAGGAGTTTATTGAGATAAACGAGAAGAGCCTTTGTCGAACTCACATCACTTGGTTGAAAAAGTTGATACCAAACAGATTTTTGTTCCTTTACTGTTTGGAATACGAACCAAATGAATTGTTACAAGTACATGACTTATTCATAAGTTGGAGGCGTGGGAATACATACGGAACTAGGTGAAATATAGGTTTAGTTGCTTGGTCTCAACTATATGAAGTTGGATTGATTTTGTATAGCGGCTTAATCCTGAGAGTATTCAATTCTGGACAAGGTCCCAGGGTTTTTCTGCATTTACGGTTTCTTCGTTAACAAAATTTTGCTGTGTCATTTACTTTTATTTTCCACATTATAATTGTCTTATTATAATTAAAGTAAATTACACAAACGTTAATTCCTATTTTACTTGATAACAATCCTATTGTGTTTGGTTAAGTCCGAACCTCTTATCAAGTAAACATACTTCGTTGTTGTATTGTCTCGATCTCGTATCCATAGACGATCACACGAAGTGTGAACCGATTAGTTGTATTGTCTCGACTCTATCCAAAGACAATCACTTTCGAAAAAGGACTTATAGGTAGGAAAAGTTTTATCTTGAGGTATATTAAGGTACCCTTGCCTTTTCAATTAGTATCAGAGCAGGAAAACACGAAAATATCTAACAATCTGTGTTTGGTGCGATCCAATCTATAAGAAATTGAATCAGATGAACGATTCGATTAACGTTTTAAAGATTTTACATGGTCTGAAAGAAGACTCTGAAGAATATCCCTCTGATCTTGTTAAAATGTTAGATAAAAGAATTGAACAGAACCAGTCATATACTGACGAGATCAGTAACATCATGATTGATAGAAAACTGGTGAAAAACACTGAAGAGTCTAAATCAAGAGATTCTCAAGGATGCTCAATTCTTTCATCCGCACATCTTAAACAGTCTAATAAGAGTCGAGATCGGAACCACTTTCAAAAGGGATGGAATTGTTTAATTTAGAAGATTTGTTTCAAAAAATGTCTGATTAACCGTGTTAAGAAACTTTTTAAGAACTTAACAAACCATCCTAAATATGGTGAGCAATGTCTTGGAGCTTTTGCACTTAAAATAATCTCACTATTCCAATGGTTTCTAGATAGTGGATGTAGTAGACATATGACAGATGATCTTTCTTGGTTCACAAAAACAGAAGATTACATAGGAGGATCTGTGACCTTAATTTGGAGATGGAAGCGGCTGTCTTATCAGCAAAAAAAGGTACTATCAAATTTCCAGGTATTCCCGAAATCCATGATGTTGTTTATGTTAAAGGAATGAAAGCTAATCTTCTGTCTGTTAGTCAAATTTATGATAAAGGTCACAAAGTTATCTTCAATATGAGAGGGTGTGATATTGAAGATAAGTCCAGAAAAGTAATTTTTCGAGGATGTAGAAGTATGAATAATTGTTATCTCCTTGATGTACAATCCAATTTATACTATAACTTGACTAAGGTTGAGTCGACTCATTTTTGGCATGAACGCTTTGGTCATATCAACTACTGAATGCTAGGAAAGCTAATTAACCGTGAACTTGTCAAAGGCGTTCCAAAGATTAACACTAAAGTAGAAGGTGTTTGTGGTGCATGCCAAAATGGTAAGCAAAGAAAAATTCAACACAAACTTTCTCGAGACATAGCCACTCGTGCTCCTCTCGATCTTATTCATATGAATCTATTTGTTCCAATCCAACAAGCATCTGTTGGAGGAAATAAGTATGCTTTAGTAATGGTAGATGATTATACACGGTTCACATGGGTTGCTTTTCTGAAGCACAAGAATGACACTCTTAAGGAGTTCAAAATTATTGTGAATATAATTCAAAATGAACAAGGTCGCAAGCTTAAGAAGATAAGAAGCGATCGTGGTACATAATTCAAGGATATGAAAGTATATGAATACTGTAATAGTCTTGGAATTAGTCATCAATTCTCTGCTCCTATTTGTTTGTGGGTGAAAACTGCTTCTGCCGATTTTGGTAATTTTGTGTGGATGAGAAACGAGTCTAAACCCTAAACAATGCACCTTTGCATGGGAGTACTTTTGATTCGAAAATCAATGCATAAATCCTGGCCTAAACCAAGAAATGGCCGTTCTAGGCTTGCTTCGGTCACAAAGTGAAGGAAAAGGGTTATTCTTAGGGAGGGAAGCAAAGAAAGTGTTGAGACCAAAATCGTTGATTACGAAGGTGTGGTTGTTTACGACTTGTATCAGAAAGTAGAACTAGCTAGCAAAATGGAAAGCTATCAGGTGATTCTGAATACTGTGTTGTTCTCTGACCAAAAACCCCCTTTTTGGTGAAAATAGGTGAAACCTATTTATACAATTCATATTAAAACGTACCATGGTCTCGTAGGAAGTAGAAACGATTGAGTGGTGGAAGAATTGAGTAACGTATCACCTCCAGAAACCCATGCTTCCATGATGAAGGAAGTGGATCCATTTACACCCGTTACTTCTTGCCGCCATTAATTGTACTACTTCATGACACTTTCCTATAACGGGCGTATTGCACGCCGCATGCTGTAAACCGCCAGACCAATACCCTGATGAGCATCCCCCAGTTTGTGACATATTTTATGTCTCGAGTATTTTCGTGGAAAACATGTAGCATTTTGCTACGTGTGGCAAGTTAAAATCAAGAGGCTTGCCGTAGGAAAATAGCATGTGATGCTATTAGGCTCGTCTTGGCGGTCGCCTAAAACTTGCCACAGTCATTTAGTTCGGTGGTGAACTTCGATGGTCGAGATCGCATCTCATGAGGAAGGGTAGCAGTTGATTATGGCTACTTTGTGTTGGCGCCAATAATGGCGCAGCTGGAGTTTTGGCGTACGCTGCTGGAAATGTGGCATGGCCGGCATGGCCCGTGCATGATAAAGTGGCACAGGTGGTGTAAGTGACACTGGCGTAGCCATGGCCACTAGATTTAGGCAGTTGGTCGCCTGAAGCTTGCCACAAGTTTGTCAGTTCAGTGGCGAACTTGGATGGCTGAGATTGTATCTCATGAGGAAGGGTAGCCGTTGATTATGGCTACCTTGTGTTGGCGCTGATAATGGCGCAATGGCGTTACAGGCGTACACACGGTGCAATGTGGCATGGCCGCATGGCCGTGCATGCCAGTGGCATGGTGGTGTAAGTGGCGCCTGGTGTAGCCATGGCCACTAGATTTAGGCAGTTGGTCTCCTGAAGCTTGCCACGAGTCTTTCAGTTCAGTGGCGAACTTGGATGGTTGAGATTGCATCTCATGAGAAAGGGTAGTCGTTGATTATGGCTACCCTCTGTTTGAGCCTGGTAATGGCATAACGGCATAGCCACGGCGTAGTGGCATGTGCCTACGGCATGGTGGAATAGACGCGTCTGTGGTGTTGTGGCATGGCCGCGCCTATGGATTGGCGGCGTGGCCAAGGTTAGGATTTGGCACTGTGGCCAAAGTTAGGGATTGGCGGCATGGCCAAGGCTAGGATTTGGCGTCGTGGCCAAAGTTAGGGCTTGGCGGCATTGTCAAGGCTAGGATTTGGCGCCATGGCCAAAGTTAGGGCTTGGCGGCATGGCCAAGGTTAGGGCTTGGCGGCGTGGCCAAGGCTATGATTTGGCGCCGTGGCCAAAGTTAGGGCTTCGCGGCATGGACAAGGCTAGGTTTTGGCGTCGTGGCCAAAGTTAGCTCTTGGCGGCGTGGCAAAGGCTAGGATTTGGCGTCGTGGCTAAAGTTAGGGATTGGCGGCATGGCCAAGGCTAGGATTTGGCGCCGTGGCCAAAGTTAGGGATTGGCGGCATGGACAAGGCTAGGATTTGGCATTGTGGCCAAAGTTGGTGCTTGGAGGCGTGGCCAAGGCTAGGATTTGGCGCCGTGGCCAAAGTTAGGGCTTGGCGGCATGGCCAAGGCTAGTATTTGGCGGCGTGGCCAAAGTTAGGTTTTGGCGACGTGGCCAAGGCTAGGATTTGGTGGCATGGCCAAAGTTAGGGCTTGGCGGCATGTCCAAGGCTAGGTTTTGGCGCCGTGTCCAAAGTTAGGGCTTGGAGGCGTGGCCAAGTCTAGGATTTGGCGACGTGGCCAAGTCTCGGATTTGGCGGCGTGGCCAAAGTTAGGGATTGGCGGCATGGCCAAGGCTAAAGTGGCTCATGGCATGTTGTGGACTATGACCAAAAATTAGGGTTTCGGCTAAAAATTATTTGTTTCGATCACGAAATCCTAATTGGAGTCAGTTATGGCATTGGCCACGAATAGAAAGTGGGTTAGCACGTAATGGCGTCATTTGTGGCACATTGGCATGTTACTGTGGAAGAGTGGCATGTTGGCATGCCGATTAATATGTTGTTGCGGTAGGGCGCGTTTGGCTTGCCAGTTAGTATGGTGGCGCGGCAGGGTGCGTTTGGCCTTTAATGTATGGTGGCGAGTTTATAGCGACTTGATTGGTCAAGAAAAGGGGCCGGCCAAACATAAGGCACGACCACACCTCTAGTGCTCGTGGCGCATTTTAAAGTGACTTGATTGGTCGGCAGGAAGGAGAGGGGCCGGCCAAACATGGGCGTGGCTACACTTCTGGTGTGAGTGTGGCGGCTTTAGATAAACCTGATTGGTCGAGGGAGATGGGGCCGGTTTAGGATGGGGCATGGCCAATGGCGCTGGTTGGCCTAAGGCATGGCCACGCCTCCCTTTGCTGTGGATCCTATACCGCGGATCCTTGTTTTCTGATTCTGGGCAAGATTTTGCACCTGCTAATCCATGGAGGATTAATTACCTAGTTTGTCTTGGCTTAAATTCGACAAGCAAGGTCTGATATACTGCACAAGGCGCAAAACCTTATTTTTGGCAAATTAGTCAAGGTAATTGATTAAATTCTATGTGTTGACCCAGAGTTCTTCAAGTTCATTGCCAGAGAGCAGCATGCTTTCTGATTGAATACCTTATGCAAAGACCTTATCCTTGATATTTGGAAATTCGTGCTACTCTGCTGCGAGTGAACACAAATTGTCATGCCATATCAATATTAAGGGTTCAACCGGGGAACATAGCACAGAAAGCATTCAAAGAACTTTATATTAATTGAATACAGGCGAGGTGCCAAAATTTACAGAATATCTGGGATTGTTGCTACATGCGCCAGTCTGGATAAATTTCATGTAAATATATTGAACGACTCAATAAATATGTCGGTGGAGAAGTTAACACTCACGGCTCCGTTTCCTTACAGAGTGACGTCACATCAGATGCAAGGTTTTTACAATTTTAACCCTAAGCTAAAAACCACCATCAACACTATTACACCTCAAGTAAATGGTGTAACTGAGAGAAAGAATAAAAATATTCAAGAAATGGCAAGAGTAATGCTTCATAATAAAAACCTACCATTAACCTTCTGGGGGGAAGTTGTATTTACAGCCTGTTATCTTATAAACGGAGTCTATTTGAGATATAAAACTCTAAATACCCCATATGAATTATGGTATGGAAGAAAACCCAATCTAAGCTATTTAAGGGTTTTCTGAAGCAAATGCTATATTCTCAAAGACAGAGAACATAGAGGAAAATTTGATTCGAAAAGGGATGAAGGAATCTTTCTTGGCTATGCTTCTGACAGTCGTGCCTTCCGGGTATACAATCTCAGAACCAAAGTCATGATAGAATCAATTAATGTGGTTATTGATGACATTAGCGATTTTTTCCAAGGCAGTCACACTACAGCAGAGCTTCCTCCTTCTGAAACTGTTATTAAGGAAAAACAGACTGAAGTTAAACCATCAGTTGTTCCTTTAATTAGTGACACAGATGATAAAGATGATAATGAAAGTATTGTTGAACAACCCATTGATACCGAAAATATTGTCCAAAAACCTGTTAAATGGGTACATCAAAGACACCCGTCTAAAGACATCATTGGAGATGCCAATGCTAGAGTTATGACTCGAAGAGAGATACAGAATGTATGTTACTATTCATGTTTTCTTTCTTCAATAGAGCCGAAAAATGTTGAGGAATCACTCGGTGAACCTTCTTGGGTAAACTCAATGCACGAGGAACTCAACATGTTTAAAAGACAAGAAGTGTGGAAACTTGTTCCTAACCCACCAGGAGTAAACATCGTTGGAACAAAGTGGATCTACAAGAACAATCAGACGAATTCGGGACAATTGTCAGAAATAAAGCTAGGCTCGTTGCTCAAGGATATTCTCAAATTGAAGGTATTGATTTTGATGAAACTTTTGCTCATATTGGTCATTTAGAATCATTAAGATTGTTACTTGCATATGCTTGTTATCTTAAGATAAAACTCTTTCAAATGGATATCAAATCTGCATTTCTGAATGGGGATTTAAAAGAAGAAGTATTTGTTGCTCAACCTAAAGGATTTGAAGATCCATTATTCCTAGATTATGTCTTTAAACTTAAAAAGGCCTTATATGGTCTAAAACAAGCTTCAAGAGCTTGGTATGATAAACTGACATCCTTCTTACTTCAAAAAGGATTCTCTAGAGGTGGTGGTGATAAGACACTTTTCACCAAGTGGGGTGGAAAAAACATTCTCATAACGCAAATATATGTAGATGACATCATCTATGGATCCACCTCAAAATCTCTAACAGATGAATTTCTGAATCTTATGAGTGGAGAATTTGAAATGAGTAATGTTGGAGAATTATCATATTTTCTTGGGTTGCAAATACAACAACAAAAAGACAGTATTCTACTTTCTCAAGAAAAATATGCAAGGAATTTAGTTGAAAAATTCGAACTAAAAGGTGCAACACCTATGGCAACTCCGATGCCAACTACTGGAAAACTACAATCGAATCCAGGTGAAAAATCAGTTGATCAGAAATTATACAGATCTATGATAGGGAGCTTGTTATATCTAACTGCAACAAGACCAGATATTGCTTTTAGTGTGGGATGTTGTGCTAGATTTCAAGCAGATCCTAGACAATCACATCTCAAAGTGGTAAAATGAATCATCAGATACGTTAATGGTACAGTAGATTATGGTCTTTCATACTCTATGGATACAAACAACAGTCTTGTTGCCTATTCAGACGCTGATTGGGAAGGATGTGTAGATGATCGTAGAAGCACCTCTGGTGGTTGTTTCTATGTTAGTCAAAATTTTGTAGCTTGGCATATCAAGAAACAAAATTCATAGTCCTTGTCAATCTGTGAAGCAGAATATATTGCTTCTGGTACATGTTGTACCCAACTATTGTGGATGAAACAAATGCTCATTGACTATGGAATAAATACTTCAACTATGAGCATACTGTGTGATAACTCAAGCGCTATTCGATTGACTGAAAACCCAGTTGAACATTCTCGTACTAAACACATAGACATCAGATATCACTTTATTAGAGAGTTATATGAGAACGTTGTTATCAAATTAGAGTATGTTCCATCCGAGCGTCAGCTGGCTGATATTCTCACCAAACCCTTAGATAGAGCAACTTTCGAAAATCTAAGGAAATCCATAGGGATTGTCAAGGTAAATTAGTACCTTGTGCGTCCGGTTTTCAACTTTTGCTTGCAATAGTTAAAAACCGGTTTTTAAAACCTTTCTTTGACAAAGGTTGGTTGTTGTTATTCTTTTGTTTTGCATAAGGATGACACCATAATTGATATTTCGATATCAATTCTCCCTAGAAGAAGATGCAAACATATTGGAGAAGAGGATGCAAAATTTGAGGTAACAATGTTGTTAGTTAATTGTTTTCCTGTTTAAGAAAAGCCTGATTTTATTACGTTTATTTATTGCTTTTGCTTAACAAAATTTTGGTACAATTGATGTTTTATTACATTATGTGTGTATGGATGTGTGTGTGACTCAATTGGTTCCGGTTAAGAAAAAATATTGTTATCTTGCTTTATTGTGTGGTATCAATCGTTTAGGCTTACAAAATTTCGGTGCAATTGCGGTGATTTAATGTCTATGTTGTTTCAATTGCTTCCGGTTGAGGTGAATAATTATGCAAGTTGATTTATTTTGGTTTGTATGAATTGTTTTTGGCTTAACGAAAGAAAGGTTTACGGGATGAATTATTTAGTCCAATTCGATTCCGGATAAGAGAAACTAAGTTAATTCGATCTTAGTTAGACTTATCAAAGTGGAGGTTTTTAAGATTCAAGTCTAATCAATGACTTAATAAGAAATGATAGTTAACTAACCTAGTACTTGTCTTGTTTAAAACTGAAAGGTCTAAGTTATATGGATAATTTGAACCTGATGAGAAAAATAGAGTTTTCTTTATTTTGGTCTTATCGAACAAGCGATTGTATTTGTACAATCGGTTTAGCAAAGGGACAAGGTGCTTAGTTGATTTTTGGTTTGCTAAACTATTAGGGAAAATTGCTTCGGGAAATTGTTTCCTTGATAACATATCAAAACAAAATTACTTTATAGTTTCGTTTTTGATATTGGTTATCAAAAATGGTGTGTGGAACCCTCGTGCTTAACTCATAGGTTGCAAGTCTATTTTGAGATTTGTAAGATTCTTTTCGGTTTGTCCTTTATTTTTTCGTTTCTTTGTCATTTTGTGACAAAAAGGGGGAGAAATATGTGGAGTAAATAAGTGATACTGGGATTGATTTTATATTTATTGGTATCACTAAGGGAAAGGACAATGGTGCTTAAACGTTTATCTAACAAAAGAGTGAAAGCATAGACTAAGGGGGAGTAACATATCATTACAAAGGAATAACAAAGACGTGTGGATTGATAAAATCTACCTATCTTACCTTTAGGGGGATTAATATTCTTTGTTATTATAATATCAACAACGGCATTTGAGGATTGAATGTATGCAGGTTATTGTGTTGTTGAATTCGGGAATCAAGCGTATGTGTAATGAATTCTTGTAATTTGTTTATCCATATGATCTAAGAGTTTTGTCACTAAAATTGACAAAGGGGGAGATTGTTAGAGCATAGCTCGGTTGAACCCACCAAGCGTTGGTATGTCAAGTTTGGTTGTCATATTTTAGTGAATCAAAACTCATTTAAAGAGTCGCTTATGTACTAGAGTCAACTTCATATATGTTAGCTTGAAAGTATTAGGATATGAGACATTACAAGTATTGTGAAGACTTGAAGAAGTGAAGAAGTAAGAAGCTACAACGACAACATCATCCTTCCACTTGAGGTTAGTGATATTTGACTTGAACTGTTTCATTCCCTAACATATCTTTCAATTTGTGCATATTGAAAACAAAACTGCGAAGCATGAACACTCTAGATAGACATAGTATTAAGGAATACAATACGAGGTTTACTGCTTAACCATTAAACTTTGTAGATAAGACATCGACATAATCGTTTAAATGCTATTGTGATTATGTATGGGTATGAGGTGAGGATTTCATCCTAGGAAACAATGTTTTACATGTGTTTTAAGGAAGTAAATTCATGAACTTGTTTTGTGAATCGAAAAGGAAATCGCCAGGCTTTATTGGTATTGTTATTCATTGCATATCTTGTGAACAACCAATGTGTCTGATTAGTATAACCGCTCATGACTTGTTTGTGTTCTTGGTAAAACTATTCACAAAGGCCTGACTTTTGTATTGGTATGACTTTTATTAGTGAAACCGATCTTAAGTAATCACCTGAGATGGTATGATCGAGTTTTTGATTTTGTAAGACCGACTCTGGGTAAAGGGGAACCGATCCTAGTAAGAGGTGCAACACATCACAAAGGGGAATCGATCATTGTATGAGGTGCAACATGTTTTAGCAGAAAGGGGAACCGGTCCTATGGACATGTGTAACACGTTTTTAGGCAAAGGGGAACCAATCCTATGGACATGTGCAACACATTCAAGTTAGATACCATATATATGTGGGGAACCGATCCTAGTACCTAGTCAACCGAATTTCGGAAAGCTAGTGTGACTATGCACAGTACTCACATGGAGGTAGAACCGAAATTTGTTTCGGTATATCCGTTAAACCCATGATTGGTGATTGAGTGTTCTTGATCAATCACATAGTTCTTGAAAGTCAGATGAACCAATTCTAAACTTGTTTGGAAGTGTGGAAAATCGGTTTCAAGATTGTAAGTATGAAAGAGGACTTACAGAGTAAGGATGTCGACATACTTTGAACATGTGTAATAACGCTTATCTTTAATTGTTCAAAGTTATTCCTTAATAGCCAAAGGAAGAGAATCCCAGGATCGAAACATAAATAAGTTACAAATCTTTTATTTAAGGTTTTAATTTTATTTTAGGAAAATGAGAATTAGTAATGTGCATTTACTAGTTGAAGATTTTCCAAAGAAATTTTCGGTCAATATTTTGGACAGAGCATTTCGGGAATTATAAAAACCGAATTTGGAATATATTGCATATTTTGAGAATATTTTCGGTTTTGGAAATTCCTTGGTGTCCAAACTTCATTATCTATAAATGCTTGAAGTTTTCATTTCTAGCAAACTAATCCTTTGTGACAGCAAACTTCCTCGGTTGTGTTGTTGCTGATGAAGCCGCCTATTCGAAGAGGAGAGTAACCTAATTAGGCGAAATCTCTTACGGCCGCTCAGTTTAAAGTCTTCTTTGGGATTAAGAAGCTCTATTAGTACCATTGGTGGGAAACTAGATAATTGCGGTTTATCTTGTGTTTTTGATTGATTTGATTGACTAACGGTGGTTGAAATTTGATTGCACCTAGGTTTTTTATGCTTGAAAATCTTCTCTTCTGATATAAGATTCACTCAAACTAGATCGAAGTTTCAACAGGGATCTTTAGACTGTTTGTAGTTCTAAAGACGTCTTGTGATAATCCATTGTTAACAGACTCCATTATGTGCGTGATTGATCACAAGAGATTCAAGTTGTTGTGTGCAGGAGTTTATTGAAGATCGGAGAAGATTTGAAGACAAAGAAGATATTGAAGATTTCTGATTTGGGGTTCATAATATTTGGTGTGCACAATACTTGTTTCGGTATAGAGGATCCAACTATAATCGGTTTATCCTTGTGGTAGATTAGATTGATTAGTTGTGTAGATCGGTATCAATATAATTCTTGGTGATTAAAAGTATTGATTGCAAAATCTTAACAATTACCTTTGGTAGTTGATCATAAGATAGATCTAAGAACCCGACGAAGGAGTTTATTGAGATAAACAGAAGATCCATTGTCGAACTTACATCACTTGGTTGAAAAGAGTTAATACCAAACAAATTTGTTGTTCCTTTACTGTTTGAAATACGAACCAAATAAATTGTTCCAAGTACGTGACTTATTACAGGTCGGAGGCGTGGGAATACAAACGAAACTAGGTGAACTATCGGTTTTGTTGCTTGGTCTCAACTATACGAAGTTGGTTTGATTTTGTATAGCGGCTTAATCCTGGGAGTATTCAATTCTGGACAAGGTACCGGGGTTTTTTGCATTTGCGGTTTCCTCGTTAACAAAATCTTGTTGTGTCATTTAATTTAATTTTCCGCAATTATAATTTGAAGTAAATTACACAAACGTTAATTCCTATTTACTTGATAAGTAATCCTATTGTATTTGGTTAAGTCCAAACTTTTTATCAAGTAAACATACTTCGTTGTTGTATTGTCTCGATCTCGTATCCATAGTTGATCACACGAAGTGTGAAACGATTTATTGTATTGTCTCGACTCAATCCATAAACAATCATTTTCAGAGAAAGGACTTATAGGTGGAAAAGTTTTAGATTGAGGTATATTTGGGTACCTCGTCTTTTCAGTTTCTTGTTCATTTTCTGATATTAATGACAAAGAAATATGATATTTGATTTAAGTAAAACTGTTTGTACCCAAAATTACTTTTGGGCACGAAACACGATGAATGGATAGTTTTGGTGAGTATTGGGGTTTGGAGATGGATTGGAAAGCAAATAAAGAGACAAAGATGAACGCAGGTTTTACGTGGTTCGGCATGGCTTGCCTACGTCCACGGATGAATCCCCTTGGGGAGAAATGTTTTATTGATTTTTCTATTACAAAATATGTTTTTTCTCTCCTCTCCTCTTGGCCTCCTCCTCCCTGATTTCTGCTCTCCCCTATTTATACGAGTTTCATATCTAAATATAACATAAATTACATTAATCGCTCATTCAAGCCACCATCATCAATTCTCGTATGAAACATCCTGAGTTAATTCGCATGTATGAAACTGCCGCTTTAGTACCGCATGACTAAATCGCGCCTTTAGTATTGCATGGCTGAAATGTCGTAATTAGTACTTTGCATGGAATTCAATGGATGAAACTTGTTGAATTCAATTCGCATAAATGATGGTAGGCATTAGTGGACACTTGCTTTGGTGAGTAGTGACCGCATGGGTAGGGACCCGCTTGATGGTTGACGGGCATGATGGTCATGGTGTGGATGGAGGCTGGCTGGCAGCGTGGTTGAGTTTTTGGCTGGGAATTGGTTTGCAGCTTTGCTGGCTACAAGACTGAAAATTGGCTAGGGGTGCGACTAACTTCGATAGTTGACCGACTGTTGACCTTGACTGTTGACCGACCGTTGACCATGACCTTGACCTAAGTTGACTTTGATAGTTGACCGACTTTGACCATCGACCTTGACCTAAGTTGACTTTGATAGTTGACCGACTTTGACCATTGACCAGTCCGTGCAGACTGGTGGGCTTCCTTGGTTGACTGGTTAGTGGGCTTGGATGAGGACCAAAACATGATTCAAGTATCAATTTGGCCCATTAAGTGGTATTTTTACTTATGGTGTTTCCAACAGTTTCTCCACTTCAGGTAACCCAAAAACAATACTGAGGCGATGCAGCGGAAGCTTGATAATGGAGCAGAGTGATGTTGGAAATGGGCAGTAACAACATTGAGTGAAGTTTGTCTGAAGAACTGTGATCACCGATCAGCAGAGTGACGAGCAAATCACGCTGCAGCAGTTCGCGATCGACTGGATCAAGGAGTGACGAGCAAATCGCATTTACTGCAATTGTGATCACCGATCGCAAGAGTTGCAAACAGAAGCGGTTTGTGATCAGCTGGTCTGCATGGCGACGATCGAGCATTGCGACAAGCTCGCGATCGGTTGGACTGCGAGAGCAACGAGCAAAATCGCACTACAGACATTGCGATCACTGGATCTGCAGGAGTTGCGAATGAGCTGAAGCTACGGCAGCCTTGATCAGGTCATCGTGCTAGCGACGATCGAGCATTGCAGCGATGGCGATCAGCTGGATCGCGGAGCAACGAGCAAAGCGCACTACAGCAGTCGCGATCAGTCGGACTGCAGGAGTTGCGAATCGAGCTGACTGCAGCGGCTTCGATCAGCTGGTGCTACGACGAAGATCGAGCATTGCAGCCACTGCGATCAGCCGGACTGCAGGGAGCAACGAGCAAAGCTGCACTACTGACAGTTGCGATCAGGTGACTGCAGGAGTTGCTGAACAGTGAGCCGATGGCAGCGACTTCGATCGACTGGATCTGTAGCATGTCATTGGATTTAAGCGGTTCGATAAACCTAGGTGTAAGCGTTACAAATAAAACTAGACGGACATCGATTGCGTCCAACGAGTGCAACCAGACTCGCATCGATTGCGTCCAACGAGTACAGAATTCATAGGCAAATCGATCGCATCGGTCGCGTCCAACCGAGTGCGGCAATTGCTTTTGAACTGGAGTACAATAATTCAATCATAACTATAGCAGTTTAACATTACTGATTGTAAAAATTGCGCAAAAATATTAGGGTGTACACTCGCCCCCTCTTAATCCTACAACTCGTTGCAGGATTAAGAAGTTTGGGTTACACAAGTTTCGGCTTTGGAAGCTTAATCCCGCATTGCGATTAGGTGCTATGTAACTCGCCCCAAGTGTATGAAGTGTTACACGACTTGCCCCAAAAGAGTTATTTCATATCATGAAGTGTTACATTACTTGCCCCCAAGTGCTACTTAGTCACATTGAAGTGATATGCAACTTGCCCTCGGAAGATAGTAATTTTCATGTCTGCTTCGATGCTTGCACAAGGGTGCACTTTGCTTTTTCTGCATTTTGCTCGCGCATGGGATTTTGAATATGTTACTGCTATCCGGAATTCGCGCGGGGGCCAATCCCACTATTCCGGATGCGCGAATTGAAATGTGTGCATCCCTCGTGAGAAGATGCTTGCCACATTAAAGGTGTCTTCTTGAACAAAAAGTATGCATGAATATATGAAAAGATGCAAAAATATGTAAATTGTATACTTACCTTATTGAAAATGTTAATGTGACTTCGCTTACGAAGTGATTAGGATGCCCAACGGCTATGTCTCAGTGTTTTCCAAATGACGATGATTAGTATAGTTGCCTTAGCGTCTCGTCTCGACTTAGTAATTGATTTGTCTCGTGGATTTGAATGCACCAATTAAGCCCAAGTGGATCGAAGATGCAGTTACCACGAAATCAGTATTTCAATGAAATTGTGATCACCACCGCAATGATTATCGCAAAATCGATCAATCGGTTGAGAGGGAAACTCGAATTGAAAGCTTTTTTAAAATCGGACTACAACAGATTAAACCCACTGGATCAGACATTGGAGGTTAAGAGGGAAACTGTATTGAAAACAGTTTTTCGGGAAAATCGGACTACAAAAGTTCGACCCACATTTGATCAGAAATTAAAAAGGACCGTGGTTGTTTCGATCAACAGGCCAACAGTTGTTCTTTATGAAACTGGATCACAATAGTTCAATCAATCAGTAATAGTTATGTGGAAAAGGACTGCACGTGATTCGATCAACTGGATTGCTATGATATTTTCGTTGGTGATTGAATGTGATCAAGTTTAAGTGTTGTCATTTTACATTTCTAAAAATTTTAACTTTCTCGAAAGTTGGAATGTTGCCTTCACGATCTTGGTAATTGACATACGATCTTATCGGGCAGACAATCACTCGGTTTTGATGCACGAAGAAGAAGTTATTGAGGAAACAAAATTGGTTGGTCGGCGCCTTGCTTCTAACATGTTGATGACGTGATTGTCCCCAAAAAATATTATTCTCCAATTGCAAAATTTTACCTTCATGTCGTAGGACATTGAAATGCGATCGCAACGAGCCAAAAATCATCCAATTCGGACGTGAGAGGAAGAAGATATCAACGAAACAAATTTTTAGACCAAGCCCTAGTGGGGTGTAGATATCCGTTGAGGCAAGAGAAATCAAGGAATAATCCGAGGGCTACGGGATTAAGTTGCGCCGCGTTGCATTGAATCAGGACTACGGAATTAAGTTGTATCGCACCGCACCGAATCGGAGCCTCATTTAATCGGCGATTAATCGCACAATCCGAGTACTCGCCATTTAATCGGCGATTGCCGCTCGATGGTGGCCGCCGGCTTGTCCGCCGCAACCACCGTTCGCCGCCGCCGCTACCGCCGATTTTTTTTTTTTTTTTTTTCTTTTTGATGTTTTAGAGAGCATCGAAAATGGATGTACCAGGGAGCATCAACGGTCTTCTTTCGTGAACATCGAAATTTGATGTAACATGAAGCGTCGAACTTTTTTTCGAGAGTTGAATTGGATGTATCTTGGGGCATCGTAGTTTGATATACCACTGAGCATCAACGGTTTACATACGCCGAACATCGAAATTTGATGTAACAAGAAGCATCGAACCTTTTCTGATTGATGGAAGTGGGTGATGGACACCTATGACGTGGGTGAGTGAAAAGTAAAGTGGGTGAACGAAACCCCTGAAGAGGGTGAACAGATCTTAGTGTTCTGCCCGCCGCCGTGTTGTTTTTTTTTTTTTTTTTTTTTTTTTTTTTGTTTAATGAGAACTTTTTCATAACGGTTTACTGTTGGACTGTTGCCATTGCTTTTGAACTTTTGTGAGTTTTGTTTTCTTCATTTCTTTTGTAACGGTTCCAGATCATGTTCTTTGTTTCTCTGGACCTTTCACCATGGTTTCTTTGCACTTTGTGGCCCTTTATGGAATTTTCTCGATGCTTTTAAAGGTTTTCCCTTGGGTATTTAAGCACCTTGAGATGTAGACAACTTGACGACTTTGCGATCATGGCGTGCTCGATTTTGTCATACAACAAACTTGAACGGGTGGATAATGCGTTATTTGAGAAGCAATTTTTTCGGACTTGGGACTTGAATCATGCTCATGGATCGAACATCCACGACAACAACCTTGGTGATTTCACGATGAAGTCGGCTTTGGTGGCTTCCATTGCGATCTTTGGGCTATAGTAATTGTGATTAATCGATTTGCGGCCTGTTGCGATCGGTGGACGACAGTGATAGAAATCAAACTGGATCCCGCCATGTTGTGGATCGAATATCCTACAAATGGGGCTTTAATGGTATTTCACTACATCTTTTTCAGCGCCGCGAACGGCGTTCGGCCTTGTATCATCGATTTTTGTAGTGATGCGATTTTCACGGTATCCAGCTAATAGCTTCACAAATGCGAAACGGTGAATCTTGGTTGCCGCCGATTTGCGATCAACCTGGATCGTAGTATGTGCGATTATATCGATCGGCAGCGAAGTTCGATCAATTGGATGCGATTGTTATGACCAAACTAGTCTGCAGGCGATTGCGATCAATCGGATCAGCAGCAGCGATGATTTTCCAAAATGCTCGACCGCTTTTTCACGGACACGATTTTTGAAGCATTTTCTACAACTTTTCTCGATGGGAAAGCACGATTTTTTTCTCGTATCCCCTTAGTTTGGCGCCAATGTTTGTACCCAAAATTACTTTTGGGCACGAAACACGATGAATGGATAGTTTTGGTGAGTATTGGGGTTTGGAGACGGATTGGAAAGCAAATAAAGAGACAAAGATGAACGCCGGGTTTTACGTGGTTCGGCATGGCTTGCCTACGTCCACGGATGAATCCCCTTGGGGAGAAATGTTTTATTGATTTTTCTATTACAAAATATGTTTTTTCTCTCCTCTCCTCTTGGCCTCCTCCTCCCTGATTTCTGCTCTCCCCTATTTATACAGTTTCATATCTAAATATAACATAAATTACATTAACTACTCATTCAAGCCACCATCATCAATTCTGTATGAAGCAATTTGGAGTTAATTACGCATGTATGAAATTTGCCTTTAGTCTTGCATGATAAATACTGCCTTTAGTCTTTAGTATGTTTGGCTGCACTTTGCAATTAGTCTTTGCATGGAATTGATGGATGAAAGCTGTTGGAATTCAGTGCTGCATAAATGATGGTGGCGTGTATTGGTGGACACTTGGCGGTCAACAAATGATGCATGGGTAGGGCGGCTTGATGGTTGACAAGCATGATGGTCAAGCGATGTGGATGGAGGTCACGCGCGGCGTGGTTGAGTTTTTGGTGAATTGGTTTGCGGCTTTTCTGGCTACAAGACCGAAATTGGCTAGGGTGCGGCGGACCGATAGTTGGCCGACGGTTGACCTTGGTATTGACCGACCGTTGACCATGACCTTGACCGGAAGTTGACTTTGATAGTTGACCGACTTTGACCATCGACCTTGACCGGAAGTTGACTTTGATAGTTGACCAACTTTGACCATTGACCCGGTCAGGTGCGGTGGTGGGTTTCCTTGGTTGACTGGTTAGTGGGCTTGGATGAGGATCAAAACATGATTCAAGTATCAATTTGGCCCATTAAGTGGTATTTTTACTTATGGTACAAACACAAACGTTTTCGGTTTTCTTATTATTATGATTTGGGAAAAATAGAAGCCCAGGCAAGTGTTATAAAAAATACTTCACATATTTCTTTTTCTTTTGTATTATTCAACCTGTATGCTTTCCTTCTATTTCAGGTTATAAAACTAATAAAACCTCAAAATCAATTCTTTTTTCTTATATAATTTCTGTGATTAGTTTGACTTAACCTTGAAAAAGAATCAACCATCAAAATCATGTGAACCAATCACAATATTTCTTGAACAATATAAAGATAACAATTACTTGCAACAACATGACTTCTTTATTATTATGTTGTTCCAGAGGAATATTAGTC
Source organism: Papaver armeniacum (assembly GCA_023531295.1). Taxonomy (NCBI): domain Eukaryota; kingdom Viridiplantae; phylum Streptophyta; class Magnoliopsida; order Ranunculales; family Papaveraceae; genus Papaver; species Papaver armeniacum. The sequence goes on along the minus strand of JAJJWW010010810.1, from coordinate 192,246 downwards.
TTTGAGTCCGCGTCTGTCTTTTTTAAAGGTACCTCAACAACCACGATAGCCGTATAGTGGAGCCTCCTCAACAACCGAGTCTGTCTTCTTGTTACTAGTAATTATTATCAGTTTAAGTACCGTAACTATTGTCAAGTAAATATCTTGTTGTCGTATTGTCTTGGCTTTGTCCATAGACGATCACACAATAGATATCAGACTTATAGGTTGAAACGTAACAATTGTGGTGTATTTTAGTACCCTCATCATTTCAAATGTGCATTCTTGGAGAGATGCCATGCAATCTGTTTTGTCGTACAAGTGAAAATATTTAGAGTTTTGTTACCGCCACAATACCTTTGGTTTTGTAAGTTTCTGACTTTTGGGCATATAGTGCTTTAAAAAAAGGGTGGCTTATCCCGAAAAGATAACCCTTTGAAACTACTCATGCCATGTAATTGACAGAGTTTTTCCATGTCAATCTTCAAGGAAGAAATTCCAGTTTCATTTAGAATCACAAAAGATAAGTTCTAGTTTTACGATGCAAATTTGAAGCCCGTGGCAAACTAAATAGTCCGAATCACAAGAAAGACTTTAAGTTTGGATTTTTGTCATGACTTGTGAAACATATTATAATCAATGCTTATACCACAGTAGTGTTTGTTGTGTCATGGAATGGTCAGGATATATATATATTGGCTTCTCTAACTAGCGGCCATGATTTTCCTCCTCTCCCTAGGATCATAACGATCAAAAGGCTCTCCACGTTTTATCTTCCCGGCTCCTGCGTAATAACTTCAGCCATAACCTCCCTCTTCACCTCCCCATATCCAATTTCCTTAATTTCCTCCCTTGAGTTCTCATGTAACGCTTCAAATTTTTTTCTTCTGAAAGTACCAACCATATTGTTTAGGCCGTTAAATTAAAGCTCCCCAGATATGCATTTCATGGGTTATATATATTTTAATGTAACAAATGGCAACCGACATCATCACCCCTTTTCGAACAGGTGTTCTTCTCTCTCACTACCTTACGTTTAAGCTTCTTACCAGAATGGGGTTTTAATTAGTAAATGTTATGGCTTCTTTACGAGTCTGGAGCTCATACTAAGCTAGGCGTATTATGAAGTCGATCTATAAGAAGTCCGAGTTCTAATCCTTTTACTTCTCCTAGGATCAACACTACTCCATCTTTCTTTGAAGGTAAATTTTGACTAGGAAAACATTATGTATATATCGAATCTCCATATAGGTTGACTTGTGTGCTACATAGCCCAGAGTCCATTCCTTGTAATCAAGCTGGTTATGAAGTGGGTTCCTCTATCCTACTCCAGAAAGTGTTGATTTCGTCTACACTGGTGGTTGGACTTGATTAACCGTCCTCCGCCTTCGGGTTTTACACCATGAGGCACATTTAGGATAACTAACCAAAACTTGATCACTTGATAGGTTTTAAGGCGGTCGGTAAACCTTCATCTTGGTCTTCATTCTACATTCCAACTCGAAGACAAAAAATCAGTCGTCTGGGAGAAAGCTGGTACCACAAAGCATTTTTGGCACATTTTAACCGGCCATAATACAGATTTTGGATTTTTTTTTTGGTTCCAACAATGTTCCGGTTCTTCGGTATTGCCTTGTTCAGAAAAACCGATTCATTTTGCTTTTTCTCTTTCAACAGCCCAAAACACTGTTAAACCCTAGAAATTCTTTAAACCATCCTCTATGTAAATCTTTCTCTGTTCAACTACTACTGGATCGGGGTTCTAATGGATCGTTTCAATCTTTTACCGGAAGAGATTACATTGGACATTATCAGTCGATTGCCTATCGAATTGGTTCTGGAATGCAAGTTAGTTTGCACGAATTGGAGAAGTCTTGTTCGCCATCCTTCATTCTCCAAGATGCATCTTAATCATCCTGAGGCTGATTCTGGTAAGATGAGTTTCATTGCTTTGACTTCAATTGCTGGGATAAAGAAAGACAGTTTTCATTATTTTGAATATAATGAGAATCATGAATCCATTGAGAGAACTAAAAGGCTTAATTTCATCTCTCCCTTTTGGGGGATACTGCCATTCTTGGCTCCTGTAATGGGTTGATCTGTGTTTATAAACACGGGTATTTTGTAGAAAGAATAACCTATATTTTCAACCCCATCACTAGTGAGTATATTAAGCTTCCAGAAATTAAGAAAGTTACGACCTTCAATCACCGGGCGCTCGGATTCGGTTATGTTTCTTCAACCAACGAGTACAAAGTCGTCTCGATAATGTCCGAGAAGGGGACTGAGTTTATAGAAGTTTACGTATACACTCTAGGGAGTGGAAATGGATGGAAAAATCTTGGAAAGTTTAATTTTGGATCCAGAACACATTGGGGAAATGGGATCTTTGTCAATGGAGCTCTTTATTGGTTGGACTATCAGCTAAAAACGATTTTTTCCTTCAATTTGGTTGCGGAAAAGGAATCCAACAAACTCTCTTCATAATGATTTGTGTCCTCCTTTTCTGAGACCAATAGGTTCTTTGCTCCATGTTTTTAGACTTATTCAATAAGTTTATCATGGATACTACGATGATTTCCACTATGATGATCTGGGCATGCAGCATCTTCAAATAGAGGAGAAGAAATTGACTACTACGATGATTTCCACTATGATGATCTGGGCATGCAGCTTTAGAGGAGTTACCATGGAACAGCCCTGCCATTCTCTATTCTCTGTTCTCGTTTGCATTATGGCATTATTAACGAGAGATTTGCATTGTCTTGTTGTCAGGGTCTCACCATTGAGGTAATCTTACTTAGTAAAACACCTTGATACTTCTCTTTTATGTCAACTTTGTGCATCTGGCTTGGATCATTCAGCTTGCTTTTGTGGTTAGTGGTTACCTCTGCCACTTTGGGCATGTCTTTATATTCCCACCAGATTCTCATCCAGTGGATACCTTACCTTATCAATTAGATTTGCTTTTAAGTTAAGAATTCATTATTTTTTCCAGGTCTGTACTTGTGCACTTGGCCTAACAACACTTACTGCTGTGCTGGTAATAGTAGTGGTACTGCTTGGATGTTGGAACTGTACCTGCAAGGCATAGAAGTGCGTGGTTGCAGTAACCAAAATCTTTTTAGGCTTGCTTTTGTGTGGCGGGCATCTTCCAGTTATAACTTTTTCAATCCTAGTGAAAAATATTCACTGATTTTTCGAGTACCCTTATTTTCATCTTCCAGTTATAACTTTTGTGTGGAGCTTAATCTTCCAGCGGATCAAGCACAGAGAATCTTCTAGCAGCTTTGCTTAGAAGAAGGTTGGTTGTACACACAGAAAGTCACTTTCTCTCCCATTCATGAATGAGGAGCTGTCTCTTAACCAGCTGGCTCGCCGCTCTCGTGAGTAGTATAGTAGTATTTTGGTTACTGCAACCAGATTTGCTGAAGTGTGTGGTTATCAGTTCAAAAGCTTATAGTAGTATGTTTAATCAAACCATGATCCTGTAACCTGTTGCATCCAAATGTTAGGTGTGTACTGTGGAGTTTTGACTTTCAAACTAATTTGGAGTTTTTTGGCCGGACAAAATTCCTTCAGTTTTGCAAGTATTCTGAGATTTGTCACATAGTTTAACAAAACGGTCGTTTATTCCGAAATACCGGCCGTTTGTTCAAAAAAAATTTCACATAATGTGGTTTTTATTCTCTTCTTTTTATGATTGAGCAGTACGGTGAAATTTGATTTTTAGTACAATTATTTCACCTGCTGTCAACCCACTATTTATTATTTTATTTTTTTTTGAGAAACTAGGCATAGGCCCGTCCTGCCCCTGGCAGCGTAGCCACCGGCTTACTCATCCGAGCAAACTCGGCCCCGTTCCCCATAGTAAAGTAACCTCATATGGTTTCAGAGACGATATTCTCATGAATGGAGTTTGGCATTGTAACTAAATGTGCATATTTTGAAGAGACGATATACAATCTAGTGACAAATTCAGAGACCGATACAATGGTTTTAACATGGCCGTTTATTCCGAAAAAACGGTCATCAAAAGGGATATATTCGGTTTTTCTCGATTCATTTCCCATTTTACTCGTTCTACAACCAAAAATCACTTTTTTTCTACAACCAAAAATCACTTTTTTTTTCTAAACCCTAGATTTTCTCTGTAAATCTTTTTTTGTTCAACTGAAAAAAAGGGTCTCAACGTAGTATTTCAATCTTTTACCAGAAGAAATTACGCTGAACATTATCAGTCGACTCCCAACCGAATCGGTGCTCGAATGCAAATTGGTTTGCACAAATCGGAAAAGTCTAATTCGTCATCCATTATTCTCAAAGTTGCATTTACATAATCTCAATCATCCCCGTCTCGATTACGTAAGTTGGGTTTCATTGGTTTGAGTTATATTGATGGGAGGAATAATGAGAATTTTCAGTATTTTGAATATGATGAGAATCATGAATCCATCGAGAGAATTAGAAGGTTTAACTTCAGCCCTCCGTTTTGGTGGAATACCAGATTTCTTGGTTCGTTTAATGGTTTGATATGTTATTTAAAAGGAGACACTTATACTATTTGTAACCCCATCACCAGACAATATATTATGATTCCATAATTTAAGAGAGTTGGAATAAATCATGGGGTGAGTGGATTTGGTTATGTTGATTCAACCAATGAGTAAAAAATTGTAAGAATAATGTTATTGAATGAGAACGAGTCTATGGAAGTTTACATATACACCCTAGGGAGCGAAATTGGATGGAGAAACATTGGAAATTTCAATTTCGGACCCAAAAAATATTGGGCAAAAGGTATTTTTGTCAATGGAGCTCTTCATTGGCTGGACGATCAATTGAAAAAGATCGTTACCTTCGATTTGGCCGAGGAAAAGTTTTGTGAACAAATTTCACCTCCTTTGCCACCAGAAGATGATTTCAATGGTTATTATCAAATAGGGGTTTTGGATGGGTATTTGTATTTTGCTGAACTTATCTATGGAGTTCAGTGTTGGGACGTGTGGATGTTGGAGAAGAAAAATGATAATCATGAGATTGAAGAACTAGAGGGACATCAGTCAATGGGTTGGAGTGAATAATTTAGGGTTTTTGACAGGGAATTATTTGCCGTTACAAAGAGTTACGGTATCTTAACTTACAATGTATTCGTAACCATATCAATATTCACGACCTAGAAGATGCAACTTCGAAAACGATTGCGGATCTTACAAAACATTTTAGCGAAGTTTTCCCTCACAAGAACACCTTAGTTTCTTTAAAAGAATTAGAGGAAGAAGATACGAAGATAATGGAGTCGGTTAGATTTGAGGAGACAGAAAGTCATGCTCAGCCTTTCAACCAGCTGTAGGAGGATGAGTCCCTGGATACCTACATATAAACTGGTAATATTTATATTGAGATTCATTTTGAAATTGGATATCAAGTATAAACCTTTGTGTGAACCTAAATGTTAATGACATTGTCTTAGCGACTAATATGTGTAGACTACTGTTATCATGTCTTTATATCATTGATTCAACTTTACGGGAGTGTTTTCTATTTTAGGTTAGGCTATATATATATATTGCTTTGTTAACTCTGCACTTTGTTTGTAGTGACTTTACCTTATCTCAATGGGAGAATATGATGTAACTTATTTTGTTTACGCAACAAATCCTGTTATGTTAGTGTTGTAATCACTAAAAATAGCCGGTAGTTTGGTCAAAAACCTACAGCAAAGTTTGTCTTCATTCATCAATAAATTTCACAAGAACCTACAAGCAGAGAACTCTGGGATAACACGTTTTCGTTCTGTCATTAACTGCAAGAAACCTAATTGCTTGTCACCAATATGATTCTTTTCCGTCCCCTAAGTGTTACTAAGAATGTTTATAGGCTTAATTTGCTTTAACTTAACCCATTGTAACTTTTAAGTTAAGAAACCGTAACCATGGTTTGTTACACACTTCATACCCACTTCCAGTCAGTTTTTCATTTATTTAATTCTAATTCAGTTAGATCTCACGCTGGGTCATTTCTTAACACAAGTTTAAGCTATTACGGATGTCACGTTCCTTATCATTTTGTACCATTAATATATTTTCCTTAATGTTAGCGCCTCGAGAGATCTGAGTGAAGAATCCTTAGCTCACACTGTTATCAGTTGGCCATGCTTTACTCGTTTTATTTTATTAAGTATACTTTATGTATATGTTATAATTCTAGTGCAAGTTACGTCATTTCGACGAAATTTGTGTGAGCTAGTGATATTATGTTGAATTTTGCATTTATAAACTGCTTAATGCTATTACTTTTGTCAACTTAACTTTACACTAGAATATTATCATATGGCTCACTCCTAGATGTTTTTTTACAGTCATTCTTTGCACAAGCTGTCGTGCAACATATGTGCAAAAGATCATCATATATGTTAGTAATACTCTTCAGTGTTTTTTTCTAGTTACGAAGAAACAAAATTGTTGTATATGAGTTTTTTTTAGATTTTGTCAATCACGGAACTTTGGTTGCACTATCAGTACGGGTGGGTAGCCAATCTGGAAGAATTTATTTTCAAATTGTTGGTAGTAGATAATAATCTTGCTAGTCAGTAATCACTGTAACACAATGTGATATATGTAGTTTCTAGTTTTTAGATGGTTTTATCTCACAAATGTGTCTAAATCACACGGAGAATTTGGTTTTGACTACCTAGAGACAATTCTTTCAGATTGAAGGAATCCAACAAACTCCCTTCATAATGGTTTGTGTCTGCCTTTTCTGAGACCAATAGGTTCTTTGCTCACTCAAATTTATTCAATAAGGATATCACGGCAGGCATTTGTTTCATTCCTTCTTCTCCTTTGTCTCTAGGTTTATTTTTGTTGGTTTTGGTTGTTTTCCTTCTCATCGCTAAGTTACTCTTTCTTATTTTTTTTTTTTTTTTTTGATAATTGTTTTTGATCCATCTATATAGGTTGTATTGTATATATCTCTGGCCCTAGTTAGCAATTCGGGGTACGGGTAGTAGTTCGGGATGGCATACGTATGGGAATTATACGGATTCACATAGGTTGGATTCGGTCAAAAATCCGGTCAACGATTCGTTGTTCGGACAATAATTCAGAACGGCATACGTACGTGCATATTAGTTTTATAAATGTGAGCTCGGCACTTAAAATTCGGCTTAAATATATGATAAATTGATAAGTATTATGACCTTATTACGAGACTAATTTTATTTGTATATTTATAAGATGGAAAAAAACATTTTAGCGTGATTATTTAACAAGAAGTAAAGAATTTAATCGCATAAATGTATTATAAAACGAGTTTATAGACTTTTAAACAAAAATTAACACATAAAACACTGGTTAAACAACAACCAATATAAAATTTTAACTAAACAATTGTATTTAAATATAAAGTATATACAAAATCAAAAAAAAATCAATCAACAGAACTCTGGTCAGAGAGTTACCCTACGGAGAGCGAGGTTGGGCGCGAACTAGGTTCGAAGTACTAGTTCGGAAATATCATTCGGATTCTATTCGGTTGATACGTTCGCGAATCATTCGTGTGGTCTATATAATCCGCGAACTAGGTTCGGAGTTCAAATAGTTCGGAAGTATCATTCGGATTCGGTCAGTTCGGATACGTTCGCGAATTATTCGGGAATGATTCGGAGAATTACTAACTAGGTCTCTCGCTAGCAAAAAAAATTAAATTGTTTTGGTAATCATAGTAATGTTACAGAGGAGGCATACATTTGGTCAATGCATGTTTTTTTTCTCCAGCTTGAAACCTGCTCTTGGTGCAGTTGCACAGGCCCATGGTTACCGTAGCTGCAGTTGAAGTAGAACTCTGTGAACACTGGGATGGTTGGATGTGGTGCCAGTAGGGCTGCACAAGACCCGCCCATCATACCCAAACCCACCGCCCGTACCCGCTAAACCCGTGGGTTTTTAATACGAACCCGCCCATTGTGGGTGCGGGGTTGGTTATGAAAATAAAAACCTGCTGTCTATGGGTGCGAGGTTGGTTTTAGCTAATACCCGCCCAAACCAGCTCGAAAAACCCGCTAAATATATACCATTGATAAAACTAATCGGAAGTCCTTGATCCTTGAGGATGCTAGGAGGAGAGACTTGAAGATGATAGAAGAGACATGAGTCACTTATTGTTGGTCTGGAAATTTTTATTGTTCAAGTTTTAATCTGAACTTTAAAGTAGTCGTACTGTTTAAACTTTAAACTGGTTTTTATTTGAGGTACTAGTGTACTATGTACACTAGTACTTGTTTAAGCTTAACAATGAAGAGTAATGTAGTTATGTTTATGGTTTGTTTTTTTTAGTTATCAAGAACTTAAGTAAGTAGTTTATTTAAACTTTAAAACATGTGTGTGAATGATTATTGAATATAAAGCGGGTTTAAACCCAAATCCGCCTAACCCGCAGCAGGCGGGTAACAAAATTCGCCCGCTGTTTGTGGGTGCGGGGTTAGTTATGAAAATAAAAAACCGCAGTCTGTGGGTGCGAGGTTAGTTTTAGCTAATACCCGCCCAAACCCGTCCATGTGCAGCCCTAGGTGCCAGTGTTGCCCAGCTGCTTGACTGGAATCCTAACAAAACAGTATAAAAAAAACTTCATAAATTAGTCATATGGCAGAAATCTGGGTTCAAGGAACATTTTGGGCACTAGTCCTTAAAGTTTGGGCCCTATTTAGCAATTCGTAGTTCGGCATACGTATGGAACGTCATACGTACGGGTATTATTCGGATCCATGGAAGTTAAATCCGGTCAACGGTTCGTGAGTCGGCAGTAATTCGGAACGACATACATACGTGTATAATTCGTTTTAGAAACATGAATTCGGGATACAAAATTCGGCGCATATTAAAATATGAAACAAAGATTATAATATTAAGGGGCTATCCGGGGTGATTTGTGTATTAATGATATATTAAAAATATATGCACATCTGACATCAAAAATGCCATGGCTCAGTGGAGTTGAGCAAGTTCAAGGAGTAATATGGTTGCAGTTCGAATTTCTCCGTAGCAATTTTTTTTGGAAAAACACGAAAATAAGACAAAAAGGGCGTTTGGGTCTTATAAAAGACTATGTGAAAGTAAGCCCATAAGCTGTTGCTTGAAGACTAATGTGCCGAATCCGTATAGCCGATCCTTGTTAGGATCGTCAAAAACGCGTATAGCTCACAAAGTTCACGACTTCAGATCATACTTCTCCCATTGGTAATATGCAAATATTTATTTTGGAAATTTGATTCTAAAAAGGTATATTTTGCCGGAGGATTTTATACAATAATAATTACAATCATATTTTAAAAAAAATTGCTTATAAATAAATTCAATAAAATCTTTAAAATCATGCAAATAAATCTCTAAATCATGCAAGTAAATCATAGTTAAAATCAAATCACGACTATATTACCGATCATGATTGGATTATGCATCATGATCCTCATCATAGAATATAGAATCAAACATATAATTAAAGGAAAAAATGTCCAGAGTTTAGTTATAATCCGTAAATAAGTTGTCAACGGGGCAAGCTAGGGTCAACCCGGCCCTAGCTTGACAAGCCATGGACGGGTTAGGGTCAGCCCTAGCCCTAGTACTGTTTATGTACAAGCCCAAAACCCCAACCCTAGCCCTAGACGGGTTGGCTTTGACGGTTGCGGGTTGACTTATCAAATGGGATCGATGAAATGTAAAATCACTTAAACGTATAAAAAACTCATTGGGCATAGGGATTCGAACTCATCCCACCTTGGTTCATATCTGAAAACTATAACCACTCTTCCATTTCGTGGTTGTTGATTACTTTTGCTTGTTATTTTATATATAATTGTATATTTATGTTGGTCAATGCTTTACAAAACGCTAAGAAAGCACCCACTACTTCGTAACCCTAAATCAAATGAAATTTGGATTGTATTAAATCATTTAAGGAATATATGAACTTTGATTTCTAGCACAAAACCATAAAATCATCCTAAAATTATTAAATTAGAAACTTAAAATTCCTAAACCTAAAACCGGCTTGTTTTTACTAGGGCTAGATATGACAACCCTAACCCGGCTTGTTTAGACAACCGGCCAAGCCAAGCCGGGTTGAAACAAGCCAAGCTAGGTCCAACCCGCGGGCCGGGTTAGAAATTGACAGCTTCCTTATAAATAGACTGATCCTAATTACAGTTACAGTTCCGAAAGATACATAATTAAACTAATCGTGGATTCAATTTGCCGTTGCAATTACAAAGCCTATGGGTACTTAAAATTTAAATAACAAACTCCACCAAGTAGTTGATACTTACCTGTGATTTGAAACATGCAAAATCTCTTTAAAAAAAAAAAAGAAACGTGCAAAATCTTCTCCCATGAAAACAAATCCTGTTCAGAAATAAATATACAAAAAATCGTTAGCAGCAAATCGCGTATTGGAGCATGATATTAAGCAAAACTAAATGAGAAAGAGAAAAAAAAAATGATGGTTATTTGATTTTTTTTCATAAAAAGAGAATAATGATAAATTTCTATTCCTAGGCTGGATTTCCAAAATTATCGAGAGTTATTTTGTTATAAATATTTCAATCGATATTATTACCAAATTATGTGGTGTTTAATCATGGATATTTATCTTTGTCGATTATACTTCAGAGTTTTACTTCTCAAGGTATAGATTTTTCTGTTCACTGGTTTTAGGTTTTGATATTTCATTGGTGTTTGTTTGGTGCAAAGTAGTGATCAAGAAGCTTTGGAGAAGTTAACTACTGGACGTGATTTGAAATTGAAAAAGGCTTTGGATTTTGAGTTTTTTTTTTTGATATGGTTAAGGTTAATTATATTAATTAGTATCATATGAACTATTCCAGTTGTGTGTTCTTGTAGGATTTTGAGTCTTTGATCATGATAGAAAGGAAGAGTTTCGTTTTTTATGAGGCCAAATGTGTTCATTAGTATTATATGAAGTATTCAAATCAATTTGGTTGTGTGTTCTTGAAGGAGTTTGACCAGGGGAACGAACGGTGGAGGAAAATGGCGAAATAGTTCAAAAATTTTAAGGTGAGTTTGATTCTTTAGTTTGTTTATTCAAGTAATATGTTAGGTTCACCTGACTGTGTTTTTGAGACCATTTAAATCGCCATTTTGAGTCTCCACTCTCCAGTAAAGGAATCTTATTGATTAATAGAAGCTGGTTTACAATTATCTAATACAGTTTGGTTTTGTAGGTGCACTTTAGCAGTGAAATACAATGATCCGACAAATCGTTATGTAGGTAAATTTCATTATTTGAATTCCTCATAAAAGTTACCACTTACCAGGTCAACGGTGGTGCTGGGAAAGATTCCTAGGACTGATATCTATTCCAATCTTCACCATTATGAAGCTACAAAATTTATCCCTGGCTTCTTAAATTAAGCATTAAAGCTTCAATGAGCTTTTCCAGTTCAATTTACCTTAGTAAAAGGTTCGTCTTTTTATACACGGAGAAGTATTCAAATATTTATGTTAAATATAGTATGGAACACGTTGTAATTGTTTTCTAAGACAGTATTGCTAGATGGATGTAAGAATTTGAAACTGAAGATGGAGTTGGAAAACAGTCTGTCTTCAAATTATGGTTATAAACCCTCCAGGTATAACCTACGTTTCTTTTGACCATGTTCATCGGTGAACTCTATCTATATAAGTGGCATGTCACTCACTAAGGATCCGAAGAATACACCGGAAAATGCGATCTTAACTTGGTCATTTTTTGACAATCCATTGTTTTTGCAATTATATTATTACTTAATTTTCGTCAGGGTGATTGAACACCACTTTATAAGTTAATGTCAGCTTCACAAATTCCATTACTAATCACCATGCTTACTAGATTTTTGACATGTCCAAATTTGGTTGATGAGATTTTGTTTACTGGAGTCAGCTACAAGAATCCAGTGCATCTTCATATCTTAATCCGAACAACTTTACACAATATGATTAAATTTTTTCAAATATTTGACAATTATAACTAGGAATGAGTATGCAATAGTCGTATAAGAGAATTAGTCACAAAAACAAAAATGGTTGCGTGCATTTCGCGTGTATGCAAGAATTACAAGATTATGTGTCCAAATATTCCTTTACTGCTAAGTTACTTGAATATCAATCTGATGTTTTAGTACATTCTCCCATTTGTTATCCTTGCATGAATAAAAATGAAGTCCGACGTTGTTGTCTTCGAGATGGTAGATATTTTATCGCCTTTTTCATAAGAAGTCACTCTATATTGTGGTTCTAATATTGCGTGTACCTCCTTAAGGTCCGTTGGATCCGCTTGGGATAATTTGCATGACTCGAAAAACAGAAAAAGGAACTTAAACCATACTAAAATTTTGTTATATGAGATAATTTTAAAGATTGGTTTCAACAATACATCCTTTACGTTTTGAGTAATATGGTTTGCATCAAATGGTGAATTGATATATTTTAAGCATGACCAAATATGATACGTTGTTCCGAATAAGGATGATTATTGCGTCACTTAGTTGTGAAGGTAACATGTTGGTGGGGGTGGAACAAGTCCATGGTAGATATGGCATTGTTGTTGTTTACTTCAATGCGTGATTTCTCTTTACATGTTTGTATAGAGGCAGTTCAAAGATATGGTCGTGTAATGGGTCCAGTTAGAGCAGGTGTCGAAAAGACTTGAGATGTAATTTCCATGATGTCAGGTGAACAAGTGAAGTACTTGGCCAATATTTTTTCTTTAGATAAAAAGATGATTTCAATCAGGAAATTAGTGGGTTACATAATGGTTATCTTTGGCGAACAAAGAACATATCAAGGATGAGAATTTAATGGGTTACCCCATTTTTATTTTGTGTATTGAATGAAACATTGCCTCAATGTTGGCTTTCTTTAATTGTTTTGGTAATCTGATTGCACTCAAATTCAAGAAACAAAAACGACTAAGAAAGGTATCCAAGAAACTTATATCATAACAATCAACCATAAATCCGTTATTGCAGTTTACAAAAACAAATGAATGGTTCTGAATGAAAATCACGACTTTCATTCAGTTTGTGTTGTTTTTTCTTTTCTTCTTAAATGGTCTTTGCGCAGATTCGAATTGGAGATCTCCAGGATAAATATGGCTTCTAGTATAAGCTTAAGGCTAAGGTGTTTTGTCCCACATCGCCTAGATGACAAATTTTGTCTTGGTGTATAATCCTTGGCTGTTGAAGAGCTCTTGGAAGGATGAAATAAGGAGACACTGGAGATGTAACAAACAAGGAACTGAAGCTTTCAAGTTCACTAAGAAACTCAAGGTTACATTTTTGCTACAAAGAAGGGGCTTAAAAGGATCAAAGAAACTCAAGACTCAATCCAATGCATCAACCATCAACAGATAGACATTCAAGAACATCAAAGACTTCAACATCAGCTAAAGAATCTATATGCTACAAAAAATAGATCAAAGACTTCAACATCAGCTAAAGAATATGTATGATACAAAAAATAGAATTACTTTTCAACAGTTTAAAGAATCCGTATGATACAAAAAAATAAAATTGCTTTTCAACCAGAGAAAGGGTAATCAAATACCAAGACCGAAATTTTAAGGTGTTCCATGCTCAGGCTAACTACAGAAGAAGATGTAATCAAATACATTCCTTGAAAAATAAGAGGGAGGAATGGAAAGATACTAGAGAGGAGATAGCTGAAATTCTTAAATCTCACTTTCAATAAATTGCCACAACCAGTACTGGTAATCCAAAGGAAGATGATGAAATCATGAACTTAATCAATTCCTGCATCTCAGAAACTGAAAATCTGTAGTTAATAGCTATCCCAACAGAGCAGGAAATTAAGAGGAATGTGCAAAAATAAGAGCCTGGTCTGCTCCAGGCCCAGATGGTTTTCAAGCTGGCTTCTACAAACAAAATTGAGAAATTGTGGGTGCAGATGTTGTCAACATGGTGCAAGAATTCTTCAGAAAGGGTAAAATTCTCAAAGAACTTAACCATACGTTTCAAAATCTAATCCCAAAGAAAAATTGCATTCAAAGTCCTTCAGATTTCAGACCCATCCGTTTGTGCAACATCTTTTATAAAATCATATCAAAAATTTTGACAAACAGACTGAAACCCCTCTTACATAAAATAATTTCTCCATGGCAAGTTGCTTATGTTCCAGGAAGAAACATTACAGATAATACAGTCATTGCTCATGAAGTCATACATTATATGAAGACAACAAAATCTGGCAAGGGAGCAGTGGCAATCAAGTTAAATATGTCAAAAGCATTTGACAAAATGGAATGGAAATTCATCATCAACATTATGAGAAAGTTGGGATTCTCAGAACAATGGTGCAACCTGGTAAATCAATGCATTACTACAATAACTATTTCAATTCTTTTGAATGGTTCTCCAATAGAAACAATTCAGCCAACAAGAGGTCTTAGACAAGGTGATAGTTTATCTCCTTATTTGTTCATCATCTGTATGGAAGGCTTCAGTAGAATGATACATGCTTCAGTGATCAACAAAAGCATATTTCCCATCTTTCCTGGGTCCCCCAATATCTCATATGTTTTTTGCAGATGACTGCATATTGTTCTCCTCTGCCAATGTCAGCTCCATCAACAATATGAAGAACATAATCAGTAAATTTTGCAAGGTCTCAGGACAGATGGTGAATCTAAATATATCAAGCTTACACTTCAACAAAAAACTAAGTGATGAAAAAAGAAACCAAATTTGTAGCATTCTAGACATGAAAGTGATGCCAGTAGAGGAGAAATACCTGGGGATAAATATTTTTCATAGGAAGACAAAGAACTAAATGCTTCAAAAACATTAAATAGAAAATTCAACATAGGCTGGTTCAATGGCAAGCAGGAATGATAAATCAAGCTGGAAGGAGTACCCAAATACAGTCTGTAACCAATTCTATGGCTCAATTCCAAATGAGCTGCTTTATTCTTCCTCAACAAAACATAAACAACTTGAATCCATACAAAGAAAATATTGGTGGAATAAGAAGCAGGGCAGAGGTGGTTACTTCAAATCATGGGAAAGTGTTAGCATTCCAAAGAGATGGGGAGGCCCGTGATTCAAAAATTTAAAAATATTCAATGAAGAAATGATTACAAAACTGGCTTGGAGATTAGTTCAAGGAACAGGAAGGAAAATGGGTGGAAATACTGAAAGCTAAACACTTTGCTAAGGATAACATTCTTCAAGATGAGGTTTCAAACAATGGTAATGCTATATGGAGAAGCATTTGTACTGGAATCAACTGGGTCAAGAAATTTCATATATGGCAAATTGGAAATGGGAATTATGTGTATGTGCTTAGAGATAACTGGATTGAGGGATATACTGCTCAACAAATACAGCAAAATTTCTCTCAATATGAAGAGTTTCCCTATTACATGAAAGTTGCAGAGTTACTGGATGAACACACTCAAAGTTGGGATTTAAATAAGCTTCAAAAGTATTTCACTCAACACCGGATAGAAGATCCTAAACATCAGACCATCAAAGCTGCATGAAGATAAAATTCTTTGGTCTCTTACAAGAAGTGGTCACTTTACAGTTAATTTTACTTATACGACTATCCTCTGTCAGAAGAATCCCAATCTAGCTAGTAAAGAAGAAGAAGCTAAATTCTGGCTCAGCATATGGCACCTTCAGATTCCACATAAATGTCAATTGTTCTTATGGAAAGTGACTCATGATATTCTCCCTGTCAATGAAAGAAGTGCTAGGCATAATCAAAATTTGGAAGTTCATTATCAAAGATGCAGCTATGAGATAGAAACTATCACTCATCTTTTGATTCACTGCAACTATGCCAGTGTGTGGACTGCTAATTCTTATGATATTCTTCAAGAACTAAACACAATTACAGACATCAAGATTTGGTTAAGAAGTTGGTGCAATCCAGATAACAACATCTCCTTCAACAAGAAAGCCAAGATAAATCTGATTGTGATTATAATGTGGTTCATATGGAAGTCTAGATGTGAACTGTTTTTTAACAACAAAAGATGTTCTAGTTCAAGTATGAAGCACATAATTATCATTTTATGTAATGAGAATAAGCTTAACACAATTGCTGGTGGTACTCAGGTTCAGACAACTAACAATATAACAGGAAGTAATGGGATTAACTATAATGATAATAGGATCTGGAATCCTCCACCCATAGGAAAATTAAAAATTAACATTGATGCTTCTGTTTTACCTAATAATTTTCATGCTGGCATTGCTCTAATCATAAGAGATTTTATAGGGAGGTTGGTGGAAGCCTGGACTTTGGTAGAAAGAGCTAGAGATGTTGCTCAAGCTAAAGCAATGGTAGTGATAAAAGCTCTTCAGTGGATTCTCCAGTTGCAGCTTCGGAATGTCATTGTAGAGGGTGACAAAAAAGAGGTTATGGAAAGCATCAATGGCCAGAATATCATCACCAGATGGGAAGATAATAACATTATTAGAGAATGACAGCATTTAGTTAAGTGTCTAGGTAATGTTCATGTTTGATTTAAGAGTAGGAAATGTAATCAAGTAGCAGACTTACTTGCAAAATTTGATAGGAACAATAATTGTGCTAGGAAATGGAGTTCTGAACTCCCTATGTGTGTCATGTCTAGGTTAGAAGTTGAAAAAATATCTTGTATTGCTTAACTTTGTTTGCTCTGTGCTTAATGAAAATCCTTCAGTTTTTCTTTCAAAAAAAAAAAGTATAATCCTTGACATTAGAACCCTGGCTGTGAACTACATGTAAAGGTGATGTGGTGTAGTTGCACGGGTTGGAAACAGTTGGTTGCTGACTCCTCGTTGATCCTCCTTGCTCTTCGTTCGGTTGGGTGTGCGGACGGCAGACTGTTTTTTTCCCCCGATCATTTTATCCTTCCTCCTCCTTCCTCGTCGTTCGGTTGGGTGTGCGGCCGGCAAACTGTTTTCCCCCCCTCTCATTTTATCCTTCCTCGTTCGGTTGGGTGTGCGGCCGGCAGACTGTGTTTTCCCCCCTCATTTTATCCTTCCTCTTCGTTCGGTTGGGTGTGCGGCCGGCCAACTATTTTTTCCCCCCTCTCATTTACATATTTTGTTAATTCGGTCGGGCGTGCGGCTGGCCGCCAGATAGTTTTTTCTCCCCTCTCATTTATGCACAACAAGTTGAACTCTAATATCCGAAAAGAGAAACCTATGAGCCTGTGAATAGGACTCAACATTACTACCATCATAACTAGTGGTATAATTAGAAATTTTACCATAATCTGAATGTGAATAAGTCCCAATGTTACCTGCCGCTTTGGACGAAGAACTGCGTCCAGCAAAGGATCGGAGGAATACTCGAACAAACGACAATAACGAGTGTATTTTTTTTAAGGTAAGCTCTATGTCCACAAACTCCAGCAGCTGTAGTGGCAGGTTTTCCCACACTACACCCCTCACTATATTTTGGTTAATTAGTCCATTGAAAGTTGTATAATTGAGAATGTTTATTGATTAATTTCATGAGTTGTCTACACGGGAAAAGTAGAATTACACTTAGCAAGTAAAACACTCTTAAACTTTCTCTCCTAATGACTTGCCCAACAATTCCAAAAAGATCCTCTCTACAAATGAGACTCACTTAGCCCTTTATATAGGGTAATACGGTGGATAATGACTAATCTATCCTTTTATTTCGGAAATGTTCCGCGAAGTGTCGCAGATGTACAAACATTTATTCTCGCGACACTTCTTAACCCTCGCCCTGGTTCCATGTCTTTCTGTTGTTTTGTGTGTCGTTATTCATCGCGTCGTTTATTTTAGCTCCTGCGACTCCCTCGCGACACCGTCGTTTATTAACCCATGATCCTCAGACAAGTTGCGATATTATGATCCTACATCTTGCCTCTTTTTCCTTGAATATTGCTTGAAGAGCGATTTTTAAGGAAAAATCATTGTTGTAGTAATCTTTGGTCTTTGTTGTGAAGGAACGAGCGAAAGAATCTTGGACTTGAAAAGTACGTACTTGCCTCTATTCTTTTGCGAAGTTAGAAGCTTCTTTGTATGTATGAAGTGGCATCTCTTGCCTCATGAGTTACGGAAAATAACCAATTTCGCAAGCTCTTCTTGCCTGTTAGGAAATATGTTGTGCGATGTTCGAATTCTACTAAAATTCCTGGATTTAATGGTGGCCGTTTACACGTGTCTATATTTACCTCTTTAGGTGCATTTAATGTTATCCGGTCGTAATATCTTTTTCTCATCTATTTATAGGAGTGTTCCTTGTGAAGAAGTTTCTTTTTCCTTTCATCTTCTTCATCGTCTGCAAGTGTTCCTCTTCTTCTTCATCGTTATGTAATCATTACGCAAGTGTTTGCCTCACATTTTCCTTCTTCATCCTCTTCTCTTCTTCTCGCTACTTCCTAGTTGTTGTTCTCATGGCATCCAGGTTTGTTAATCTTGCCATATCTAGTTTGATCTTGTGGTTGATTGCTTTGAAATTAGTTTTTCTTGTTGAAATCACCTTTGGTATGCTTAACTTTATAATTCTTTTTCTGCCATTGTTGTTTAGCAAGAACCAACCCAAAACCAAATTTACTCGTGAAGGACCCTCTTCTTTCTTTGGGTTCGCCATCAAACCTTCTTCGCAACAAGAATCTATTACGCAGACCAAAAGCACTTTTACAGCAAAATCTATGGTTAACAAAGAAAGCCCTGCGAGTGACACGGTATTTAAGAAATATTCCTTCATTTATGAACAATATATTGTTGCCTCTGTTTCTTATTTAACTTGTTACTCGCGGGATGATGGAAATACTTGTGAACTCTAAAAGGCTTCGAACCCAAGCCTGTTACTCCCAAAGTTCCTTTTCCTTCATTCACACCTTCATCTCTGCTGCGAAGTCGTACGCAAGATAATATTCCTATACCTCAACTCCTCATAGACCAAGTTCCTTACAACCTGTCCTCCTACAAACGATGTTATATCACCCTCTCGCTATCAATGTCCCTACTATTTCTCCAATCACTTCTCTCCCCGAAACTTCCTCTTCTCATGAGGTTCCTTTGACAAAGGATGACTCATCTTTTTTTGGTAGAGCAAATTCCTCTAACGGCGGAAAATTTGGAGGGTATAGATGTGGCCTTTAAGGTTCTTTCGGATCTCGTGAATGATGCCAAGAAAGCTTCTGGCATCCTATCAAATCCAACGTCATGAGATTTTAAGTAAGCACCTTGGTCCTGATAAGGTCTCGCAAGCGTCTTTGGTTCAAGAAATTAGTAAGTCAAGGATGATCTCAGTTATGACCATGCGAAGTGCAATAGTCTTCACCTTGAAAATCAAAAATTTCACAACATCTCGCTAGATCGTGATAACCTTCGCAAGAAGAATGAAGAATTAAAAGGTATGCCCTCGCCTCTTTTTTTTTTTTTTTTTTTTTTTTTTTTTAACTCAAACCCTTGCTCGTCCTTCAAGTATTAAACCGAAACGAATAATGGAGATATATCGCACAGAATCTATCGTTGAAGAAGTTCGAGTTGAAAGAGATGCTTGGATGGAGCAAGATAATTTCTTAGATAATCTTCATACCTATCACATTGATCAAATAAATAACTTGTCTAAAGAGAATTTTGATTTATCGCAAAAGCAAGACTCATTAAGTAATGACTTATCTCGCCTCTCTTATGCTTTGACTAAAACTAATTTGGAGTTGGAAACTTTATCAGATGAGAATCGAACTCTTTCTCAAGAGAAACGTTCTTTGTTGAATAAGGTGGCGAGCTACTCGCAGCAGTATAACGCCTGTCAAAAGTTATGTGAAGAACACGAACAAGCTAAACATACTTTGAAAAACCAACTTGAAGAAATTACTGCCGAGAGAGATAAACTTATTCAAGGTAGAATAACCTTGAGTGTAAAAGCGAAGCAATTCCAAGAACAATGTATCGTTAGAAAATCCAACTCTACTTTGGCGGCCGAAAATTCCATACTTATTTCCAATGAAAAGAATTTGCGATCTCGATTGAAAGGCTTAGTTGGAGATTCATTTGATGATGTCATGGATCGTTTGGGAATAACTTCATGACTTTTAATTCAACATCTTACTTCTCAAAGGAAGGTAGTCAAATTATTTGACTATCTTAATTTATGTATTTATTCCATGAATGGTTTATTACCTGAAAGTGCCAATAATGTTCGATAAGAACTTTCTCGACCTTGTGTATTTGTTATGCAGACTCTGAGAGAAAGCTTCGTTCCACTATCTCCACCCTCAGGTCTGATTATTCTAACATTCGCAAGGAAAATGGACTACTCTCCGCGCATCTTGCTCGTTCTCGCGACCGTGCAGAGCGAAGATTTGATTATATGTCTTACTGTAAAGACATAGATAGTAAGAATCATCAAAAGGCGTTGCTTCGTCAATTCTCCGTCAAAGCTGAAGTCCTTGTGAATGACATTTTATTGTCTAAATCCCTTGCTCCTATACATGTTGATCCTTTGGAAGTAAGTGATGATGAAGTCCCTGATTCTCCTGATAGTGATTATGACTATGAAAGCGGCGAAGACGGCGCTATCTTTGAAGTTATCAACAAAGATCTGACTCGAAAAGTTTTACGATGATAATCCACCAATCAAGGCGAGAATAAAGATGCTTTGAAAATATCTCTCAAGAACGCCCATTGACCGTGAAGGTGAAGGTTAGAAAGTAATTGGTGAAGACGATAAAATTGATGTAGAGAACTAACTGTTTGATAACTCTTGCTATTTGTCTTTTTGTTTTGAAAGGTTAAATCCCTTGTTGGATAATCCTCTTATTTTCTTCTTCTTAATTATGACTATAATCTACGCAAGCTTATTCGCTTTACATTTTTATGAAATGATTTTTACTCGAGTCATCATCATTTTTGCATTGTATTCTTCACTGATGTCGAATTTTGTATTGCGACGAGGTGTGACATCTCCATGAGTGAAGAAACCTACTTTTCTCGCCTTATCATTTCGGTAGTCTTTATTTTATCTCTTCTTGTGGCGACAAGGTCATGACCGCCTTTACATTTTCATGCAATGGCTCATTGACCTTGCCTTATCAATTTTGTGTGGTCTTAAAGTTAGACCTCCCTAATTAGAGGTCCTCCCTGCCACTGTTCATTGCGACAAAATCGCAGGACGTCTTTACACTTGTATGTAAAGACCCATTGATCTTGCCTTATCATTTTTCAAGTATTTTTGCCTCTGCAGGATGTTTTGGTTGCAACAATATGACAGGCCTAGATATCCTTGCGAATATAAAGTCCTATGACATTGCTTAGTCTTGCGACGAAATCGCAGGACGTCCGTACACTTTCGTGCAAAGACCCATTGATCTCGCCTTACCCTCGCGTTAGTATTATTGCCTCTGCAGGATCATTGCACAAATATGACAAGCCTAAGTCTCCTTGCGAAAACAAAGCCTCATGACATTTGCGTCTGTTTTGGCACTCCCCTAATGGAGAGCACCGCCCTTATCATCTCCCCGGTTGCCCCTTCAAGGAGGCGAAACATCGGCCATACAAGACTAGCTCCTCCCATCCTATCTTAACAACAACCAAGTTGTTTTCGCAGTCTCTTATCCCTTATACCTATAGGGTTTATGGTTACGAGACACCCTAAAGTGGAGTTTTCTTCGGGCGAGTGCAACGCATGCCAAGACTTGCCAAGAATGGCCGGGGTAGGTTCATCCATCCAGGGCACTCTGGCTCAACCGTGTACCTCGGCGCCTTGAGCATACACTCGACTCCTAAGAAGAGACCCTCGGTCGCCCAACCAGGGTATAACCTACATATATAGTTGGGAATCCAAGGTATCTCCCAGGATAGGCTTTCATGGGCCCCAAATCTGCATGACCCAGGTTTCGGAGAGCGGTGTAACCTTCCACCCGAGCCATGTTAAGAGATACCCCCTTATATGACGCACTTTAGGTCTTACATTTGCCTCTTACGAAATATAATTCGCGAACTAGGGTGTACGCCATAAAGGTTCGTCCCATTCATTTATTCTTTTTAGTCAATCATTCTTCATCATTTGCTATTTTGTCTCATGTAGATATTCGCCGATTCATTCATTTAATCATTCCTTATCTCTTGTTGTTTTGCTAAGTCATTCATGACTTTTTTGTTATTCTTATCGCGATCTCTTCGCGGATTCTCTCTGCATTTTATTGAATGTCGTAAATATCTGGCGAAGAAGTACTTCATCTTGATTCCTTTTGTCATCTTTCGTTATTACGGGTAATATTTCTTTAGATATAACCTATTCCATGGCCTATCCAATTTTTGTCCCACATCTCTTCCTTCGGGGTCCATCAATCTATATGCCCCTGTACCAACTACTTCTTTGACGATATAAGGTCCATCCCATTTTCTCGCCAAACTTGCCTCCATTTTCACGTTGATATATTGGGGTTTCTGCAACACCAAGTCTCACGGTTGGGAACTCACGTATTTTTACACGCTTGTTATATTCTCTAGCCAGTCTTGATAATTCTCCATATTTACAAGGCCTTTTCTCGTTTTTTCTTCCAATTCATCCAACTTGATTAAAATGTTGCATGCGCTAAGATTTTTATCCCAGACCTCTTTTTGGTTGTCGAATCACGACCTCTGTTGGGAGCACTTTGCTCAACTCAGTAAGTTAAGCAAAAGGAGACATTCTGTTTCTCTTCTAGTTGTATTATAGGCCCACACTGCATTGGGTACTTGTTCGCACCATCCTCTATTGTGTCCTTCCAATTTTTTCTTCAATATATCAAAGAATTGTTTTGTTTGTTGCCTCAGCTTGGCCATTAGCTTGTGGATATAATGGAGTTGATTTTCCACATCTTATCTCGAATGCATTAAGCGACAACTCTATATTTTGTCCTTCAAACCGCTTCCCATTATCGGATACCGGTTGTGCGGGGATCCCAAATCTGCATATAATATTTTCAAATATGAAAGTAAAAACATCTTTATCGCGAATGTCTTTGGACCGCTTTCACCTCGCCCATTTTGTGAAATAATCCGTTGCGACAATTAGGTACCTTCTTTGTCCTTTCCCATTAAAAATGGTCCCACAATATCTAAACCCCATTTTCCAAAAGGCCACACGCTTCTTGAAGAATTTAATGGTGCTCCCGTTGCATGTATCTTTTTCCGTGTCTTTGACAATCTTGGCGCAGCTGCCCGCTATTGCTCTCGCGTCCTCATGCATATATGGCCAATAATATCCTTGCGTCTTTGCCTTGTATGCCAAAGATCTTCCGCCGCTATGATTTCCGCATCCCCACTATGCAGCATCTTCAATATGGTTTCTCCTTCTTTCCTTGTCAGACATCGTAGCGAAGGTCCATCAAAAGAACGCCGATAAAGCACGCCATCTCGCAATTCATAATTTGTTGCTCGGCTCTTTAACTTGTGTGCTTCCAATCTATTTCTTGGTACCTCGCCTTTCATTAAATATGCGTGAAGTTCTATCCTCCAATCTTCCTCGCGACGTTGCATCTCATCTACCACCATCATTATATCCGCTTCTTGTCCCTCTTCTTTATTAATTGATGGCGCCCGATGGCGTCACGTATTTTGATATTCCTCGCAGTTGGGTCTGGTCATCATACTTGATATAAAGGCAAAAGCGTCTGCCCGAGTCTGTTATCTCTCCTTGATATGTGCCTCCATTTTATTTTCGTATCTCAGGTCGACAACACTTCTACAAGCTTCTGTATTTACGTAGGGATGGATCATTTGTAGCATACTTTTACGTTATCGACGAATTGCCAATTCAGTCATTGGTAATTCTCACACTCTCCGATTTCATTTATATTGCAAATCGTAAAGCATGTATTATGGCTTCGTATTCCGTTTCATTATTGGTAGACTCAAATTCCAATCTAAAAGCAAAAGCTAACTTATTGCCTTCTGGCGAAATCATAACAATTCCCACTCCTTTACCTTCTCCATTTGATGATCCATCCACTAATATTTCCCACCGGTTTGGCTCAGTTAACAAATCTTTTGGATCTCCATGTTCTTCCTCTACATCCATCATTTCATCCACTGCTTCATCTTCCTCCAAAGGAAATTCTGCCAGAAAGTCTGCGACGACATGTGACTTGGTTGAAGATAATATTTCATATTTGAGTTTGCAATGACTTATTTGAGCATTCCATCTTTCGACTCTTCCCGATCTTTTTGAATTTTTCATTACTTATTTTCAATTGGTACCTTTGTTACCACCCTAACAGTATGTGCCTGAAAATATATGCGAAGTTTAAATGACGCATAGACTAACGCTAGGATTAGTTTTTCAATCTTTGAATAATTTCTTTATGCGGCATTAAAAGTTTTACTGATATAATAGATTGGTTTTCCAATCCTGCGTCCGTTCGCAATAAAACCGCACTTAAGGCGTGCGAAGTTGTCGCGAGATATATTAATAATTCCTCCCCGAGGTTCTGCCTTCTGCATAATGGATACATCCATTAAATGCTCCTTAATTCCTTGTAAAGCCTTTTCACATTCGTCCGTCCATTCGAATTTCGATCCCTTTTTTAGAACACTGAAAAAATGTTTACTGGTAGGCCTGAGAAGGGGTATAATTTTATGTATTTTACGGCCTACGGTTATACCGCAAGTGCACGGTGTCGTGATGTAGCACTGGGCACGTACGGGTCGAACCACGAGACTTGTGGTGCCCTTATGTGATCTAAGGCTTTCTTCAATGAGTTCTAAGGTGACAAGTGACAACAAAAGATTGTAACATATATTTTTGTGCCGAAAGCTAGTGATATTGATGAAGTGACAATGAACTAAGGTAAAAACAGTGAGTGACAATGGGGTTGCAAGGTCTCCAAATCCACCACTAACTCCTATTGTGTGTCAACTCAGTTGAGCTTTCTTGTCCTGTGACTGATGATGGCAGGGTGTCAAATCCACCATTTATCTAAGGGGTTTCTCCATGTAAGCTTCAAATAACATGTGAGGGTACTAACCCGGCATTAGTTATCTAATCAAGTATAACTAATCAAAGGAATTAGCATTTGGGTCTAATGCTTGAGTGAAGCCTAGCCAATGCGGTTTAAGCCTAACTACAATGCATACATGATATGCCTTTGTGAGAGTAAAGCAATGGAAAGCTAAAATTGAAGTTTTACATATAATTAAGCACTCAAGAATAGTTCATCGAATTTAACACAACATGGAAATTAGGGTTTCAATGAAACCCTAGCAAATTAAACTAAAACAAATAACGAGAAATTAAATCTATTTTGTACCGGCTAATCCAAAGGCGTGGCTAAAATCATCTCCTCACTCTCTATTTATACATGCGGGCCCAAAAACTGAAAACCCTAATTCTATTTTAAAAATAAAATCAACCCATACCCCAATAGCTTCGCTCCCTTGTCACGTCGCCTCGAGAATCGTGATCAACGACTTCCTTGATTGATGTAAGAGAAACCCTAGACTTGTTTATCTTTAACATAGCTTCTAGGGTTTTGAGAAGCTATTTTAGAGATAAGCAAACTAGGGTGTGGCGGAAAAGGTGGTCGTGTTGTGTCGGGGGTTGTTGGTGGAATAGGGTGGTGGTGATGGCGAAGGTGGTGGCGAAGAGATAGGTTATGGCGGGGAGACGGTCGGGGAGAGGAGTTGCGGAGGCGAGAGCTGACGGGAGAGAGGGATAGGTGAAGAAAAGAAATGATTTAGGGTTAGGCTTAGGGTGTATATATAGGGGCTATGGTGTTGAGCGGCACAGCGAAGTTTGATGGAAAAGCCTCAGCGAGCGTAGGATGGAGCTGATGGAGATCTGAACGGCCGAGGATGGTAAGCGGTTTTGGTGTGATCTGGTGTAGCGCGGAGCAGTGATCTTGATGCACGTGGAAGCGGCGACCGTTGGATGAGGAGAAAGAAATCTCAACGTCTCGAAGAGACGCGCTCAGATCTGGGTCACGGGGTCGGGACTAGCTCAAGCCCATGTCTTGTAGATGAGTTGCTACTTGTTGGGTTGCAAGCTGTTTAGCGCGGAGCTTTGGCTTTTCTGCTCCATAGATGCTCGACTCCACTTCTTCGCTCTTTGGGCTCCTCAGTTTCTCCGAGCTTTATTTACTACCTAAAAATACAAAATTAATTAAAACAAATATTTATTCTTGAAAACAGAGAAAATACAGAATATGGGATAATATCTGATTTATGAGCACAAAAGATGAGTAAAATGCCAATAAAAAGGTGTATAAATATGCACTATTTGGCACTCATCAAATACCCCCAAACCTGAATTTTACTTGTCCTCAAGTGAAACAGAAATTAGGAAATCCTAACTATACCACTGTCGTAGGTCTCTCGAATGCATTTAGCGTATGCACTAAGCCTTTAAACCCCTAGGTGTCCCTAGTGGACGAGTTGTAGTCTCGTGAGGGTTTACAAGAGGTGTACCCACAAAACCTTCTCCAACTTCGAGTGTAAAAGAGTCTCAAGCCTCCAAGAAGCTATGAGGACATAGAGTTTCGCATGCTAGTAACGAAGTTAGAACTATCGAAGAACGCATTCTCATCCTTAAGTCTTTGAGCGAGAAGTAACCATACCATATGAAAGAATTCGGATTCGATTGTGATCATAAGCCTCGACTTCGCCTCACCATTAGGGTTTTATGATAATTGCACTCAAAAAGATCGCTTTTAGTCTCTCATGTGTGCGAGCGGGAATAAAGAGAGAAATCCACGCACACGTTGTAGGTAAGAAGGATAACCTTCCGAAATAAAATCTGGAGACTCCACAAAAGTGTGGACAAAAAGAATCTTTTTCTAATGATCTCTAAGAAAGGAAAATCAACCATTAGCAAGGGGTGGGAGTACTCACTCACTTCTCACCCGATCGGCAATTAATATCACTCTCTCATAAGAAACCATAGAAACGTCTTCAATCTTCGGTCTTCGGTCTTCAAATGTTGATGACGAACTTCTAAACTTCACAAAAACTTGACAATTTTTAACTTTTCTACTCAAATTCCTTGTTGTTTGGATTTTTCTTTTTAAACTCTTCTTTACCATGGTGGTAGCAAAAATAAGAAAATAAACTACAATATTTTTTATTTTTATTTTTTTTTTTTTTTTTTTTTTTTTTTTTTTTTTTTTTTTTTTTTTGATAAGTGAAAATAAAAATACAAATACAAATAATGAAACAACTAACTCCATGGACAAAGGACTTTATCACTCAATTTTTTCACAACTTGTATTGTCTTGATTTTATAAATTTTATAAATTCTCATCCTATTTTCTTTTCATTGTTGCACATAAACCTTGGACTATATCAATTTTTCTTTTCATATTCGATTACTTGCTCAGGTTGTTGTGATGATGTGTTTCTATGGGTCTTGCTTGATTGAGAGAGAGAGTGATGCTAACGGCAAATCGGTATTTAGAAGGAGTTTTCATCTTTAGACGTCACCCTCATGATTGACAAAAACTAGCACTCAAGAGATCAAAAGTAGTCTTGAAAGTGGTGCGAAGTTGGGTAGCTCACCATTCCTACCCGGAATTTACGTACGGTGACACACACTCTAACAACTTTTCTAGAAAGTTGCAAAAATTGAAGGTTGGTGCCTCACTTGATGTAAATTGGGTAGTCTCCACTATGGGTGATCACAATTCTACTACCGAATATCTAAACAACACCTAATTCGCCCTCCGGTATGGTTAAATCCAACTTTAACGCTCTAATCAACTAAGGAACCCGATTGTGTTCTCAAGACTTCTAACTTTTGTTATTTCGGTCAAAAAATTCTCTATGTAAACATAGCTAAAAGCATGCTAGTGACTCTAAAATCTCTAAAGTTGGAGGTTTTTATTTGCAAAAAGTTTTTGATTTTTTTTTTTTTTTTTTTTTTTTTTTTTTTTTTTTTTTTGAAAATAAAAGGTAAAATAAAAGACTAAAAACTCTAAATGCAAAATAAAAGACTAAAAACTCTAGATGCAAATGCACCCCCAAACCTAAATCAAACATTGTCCTCAATGTGTCACAGATAGGAAAAATTTAAACAGTCACGTACCATGAGAACTATGCTGATAAGATAAAAGGGAAGAGATTACCGGAATGTCGGCAGGAGCAAGGTTGAGCTTCGTTAGTCAAGGCAAAATCCAACATTCTCAGTGGAGATCATATCAGATTAGCACAATATATGCACAAGAAGACTCAACCGATTCAAGAAAAGAATAATTTAACAAGTCCTACAAAAATTTACTAACAATCTAAAGAGTTGCGGGTCAACCCAATAGAAAATATGTACATAGAACATGAAAATGGACTTTGGTTTATGTGGGAATTTGGTTTGTTTGGGAAAGTTTGGTTTATTTGGGAGGCCCAGGTTGCTGTGGGCTCAATTTGGTTTGTTTGGGAGTTGTTGGTTGAAGCCCAAGATTTGTGAAAACTGCACAGCCCAGCTTGGGTTGGCAAAGTATAGCCCAGAGGATGTGGGCTCAGTGTGTGCACAAAGCCCAGGTAGGATTCAGTTAGGCTTGGTTTGGTGTAAGCCCAAGTGGTTGTGTAGAATCATGACCCGGCCAGAGGTTGTGGGCTGAGTTTTGGTTATCTTTTTGTGGGCTCTAGGCATTTTGCAGCCAGGTGAATCTGCTCGAGATGTGGGTTTGAGTTTGTGTCTTGCGACCCAACAATGTGCTTAAGTGGCTGGCTGAGACTGCTGGAGAGCTAAGCCCAGTCAGTGGGCTTCAGCTTATGCAGGACAGACTTAGAATCATAAAGACAACCATTATCAGCATATGTCAAGTACCCAGTGCTTTTAACAATACGGGAGAAACGAGCTCAAAGGGATGCAGTCAAGACAGAGCTATCAAGTGCACGGCACACTTATGATGGCTTAAGTGCAAAGAACAACACACGAGCAACACACAATTTCACCAAAGTAAAAACGACTCGGTGGTTATGCGGGTTGGCTTATATGGCGAGCCTTGAGTGCAACTCGGTCTAGGTTTTTGGTGGGTTCGATTTGTTGCACAGTTTAGGTGCTCATATAACACGGAGCAATACAACAGCCTAGGATGGCAGTTCACACAAGTCACAGGGCAGAGCTCAGGGTATGCTCAGGTGGGCTCAACAGGGTTAGCACAATGTAAGCATGCATAAGGTCACAAGCAGATGGAGCACAAGGGAGAGCCAGCGGGCTTGTTATCGGCAATTCTCAAAGCGAGATGCATACAAAGTACGGTGGCTAGCAAGGTGGCTCGAGCATTGCAAGGTAATGAGCATACCGATTATCTGATTTCGGTGTAAGCACTACCTAGAAAGAAAGCTAGGTTATCGGGTTGCGGTCTGCATGACTAACTTGGGTTTCCAAGTTGTGGCTCACGAGGTGCAGAAGTCAAATCACTCGGCTAACTTCCAATTGGTCTTCACGAGGCTAGGCTCGGTGTACATGGCATATTGGTCAGTGAGTAAATGGTGTCAACTCATTCGGTTGATGTTCCACTGGGGTTGCGACAAGCCGACCACACCTGCAGCTCACACTCAACGGCTCAGAGGGCGGAGGCCGAGCACGAAAGCGAGATGATCACACACAATGCTAAAATCAATTCACAAGTGCAACGGGGTATCATTCGGACGAGCATGAAAGGTGCGGATATTCAATGATGAACAAAATGAGTTATAGATTCAACAATGGAACATTTCACAGCACAGTTGACAGCATCAAAACATGCTAAGGTACGGTTTGCAAATGAGCACAGGGTATATGCTGAGTTTGTCACAGGTTATGCTCAGGGTGGTGTGCACAGGTTTTCAGGCTGGGTAGAGCATGCATTCAGGGTTAACAGGTTGGCTCACAAGCTTATACTCAGGTCTTGTATAGAGAGCCCAGGGGAAGGAGCATGCAAGATCACAGATTATCACACAGACATAAAGTACAGCAGGGTTTGAAAATGATTAACCTGTTAGCCACAATGGCTGTGTTGCTCCTTGTCTTCCCTTCCTTGAGTTGCTCAGCAGCTCAGCAGCATAGCAAGTGCAAGTGCACAGCAGGTACCTGAAGTCTGCGCCTTTCCTTGTCTCTCTGCCTTTTGGTTTGTCTCAGCTGTTCCTCAGCAACACAGGGAGTACCTGCTCAAACTCAATGAAGATTTTAGTGCTCCGAGATGTGCATCTAAGGCAAAGATGGCCTGAGAAGATTTTGGACTGACAGGGAATAACAGTTACTAGTGACTCTAAGATGCAATATGATTATAAAAACAAAAACAAGTTACAGGTTACAAGATGATGCAATACATGGATTATACTAAGCTACAAATGTAAATAAGTGACACTATAAGTTATACTAAGCTAAAGCTAAGTTACATTATGATGCATATATACAGGGGAAGTAGAAAAACAGTGAAGTTAAGCCAAAATTCACAGGGCACACGCCAAGTCCCCGGCAGCGGCGCCAAAAACTTGGTAGGCCTGAGAAGGGGTATAATTTTATGTATTTTACGGCCTACGGTTATACCGCAAGTGCACGGTGTCGTGATGTAGCACTGGGCACGTACGGGTCGAACCACAGAGACTTGTGGTGCCCTTATGTGATCTAAGGCTTTCTTCAACTGAGTTCTAAGGTGACAGTGACAACAAAAGATTGTAACATATATTTTTGTGCCGAAACGGCTGATATTGATGAAGTGACAATGAACTAAGGTAAACAGTGAGTGACAATGGGGTTGCAAGGTCTCCAAATCCACCACTAACTCCTATTGTGTGTCAACTCAGTTGAGCTTTCTTGTCCTGTGACTGATGATGGCAGGGTGTCAAATCCACCATTTATCTAAGGGGTTTCTCCATGTAAGCTTCAAATAACAGCTGAGGGTACTAACCCAGAGCATTAGTTATCTAATCAAGTATAACTAATCAAAGGAATTAGCATTTGGGTCTAATGCTTGAGCTGAAGCCTAGCCAATGCAGTTTAAGCCTAACTACAATGCATACATGATATGCACTGTGAGAGTAAAGCAATGGAAAGCTAAAATTGAAGTTTTCTGATATAATTAAGCACTCAAGAATAGTTCATCAGAATTTAACACAACATGGAAATTAGGGTTTCAATGAAACCCTAGCAAATTAAACTAAAACAAATAACAGAAATTAAATCTATTGACTGCCCTGGCTAATCCAGGCGTGGCTAAAATCATCTCCCTCACTCTCTATTTATACATGCAGGCCCAAAAACTGAAAACCCTAATTCTATTTTAAAAATAAAATCAACCCATACCCTGAATAGCTTCTGCTCCCTTGTCACGTCGCCTCTGAGAATCGTGATCAACAGCTTCCTTGATTGATGTAAGAGAAACCTAGACTTGTTTATCTTTAACATAGCTTCTAGGGTTTTGAGAAGCTATTTTAGAGATAAGCAAACTAGGGTGTGGCGGAAAAGGTGGTCGTGTTGTGTCAGGGGGTTGTTGGTGGAATAGGGTGGTGGTGATGGCGAAGGTGGTGGCAGAAGAGATAGGTTATGGCAGGAGACGGTCGGGGAGAGGGAGTTGCAGAGCAGAGAGCGACGGGAGAGAGGGATAGGTGAAGAAAAGAAATGATTTAGGGTTAGGCTTAGGGTGTATATATAGGGGCTATGGTGTTGAGCGGCACAGCGAAGTTTGATGGAAAAGCCTCAGCGAGCGTAGGATGGAGCTGATGGAGATCTGAACGGCCGAGGATGGTAAGCGGTTTTGGTGTGATCTGGTGTAGCGCGGGAGCAGCGATCTTCGATGCACGTGGAAGCAGCGACCGTTGGATGAGGGAGAAAGAAATCTCAACGTCTCGGAAGAGACGCTCGGATCCGGGTCACGGGTCGGGACTAGCTCAAGCCCATGTCTTGTAGATGAGTTGCTACTTGTTGGGTTGCAAGCCGTTGCGCGCTGAGCTTTGGCTTCTGCTCCATAGATGCTCGACTCCACTTCTTCGCTCTTTGGGCTCCTCGGTTTCTCGAGCTTTATTTACTACCTAAAAATACAAAATTAATTAAAACAAATATTTATTCTTGAAAACAGAGAAAATACAGAATATGGGATAATATCTGATTTATGAGCACAAAAGATGAGTAAAATGCCAATAAAAAGGTGTATAAATATGCACTATTTGGCACTCATCATTTACATTTATCAGACGACCGCGAGATGAACCTTCCTAGTGATGCTAACAATCCATTTAGCTTTTGAACATCTTTTACTGTCGCCGGCGTCGGCATGTCGCGAACTGCTTTTACTTTCTCGGGTCAACGTGTATTCCTTCCTTTGATACAATGTAACCCAAGAACTTCCCTGACGCAACTCCGAAGGTACATTTTTCTGGGTTGACTTTGATGTTGAAACGCCTCATTTGCTCAAAAATTTCTTTCAAGTCTCGCACGTGATCTTACGCCTTCTTACTTTTTACTAGCATGTCATCTACATAGACTTCCGGTGTTTTATGTATCCATTCTGCGAATACCTCTTCTACCATCCTTTGATACGTCGCTCCAAAGATTTCATAAACCGAATGGCATTTTAGTATAGCAGATATAATCCTCTTGGGGCGAAGAAAGCGGTATGCTCTTGATCCTCTTCGGCGAGTGGGATCTGGTTGTAACCTTTGTATCCATCCAAATGAGGATACCCTTTCATTCCCCGCCGCCGATTCGACTAGGCGGGAATATCGGCAATGGAAACCTGTCTTTTGGGCAGGCTTTATTTAAATCAAGAAATCAATGCAAATCCTTATTCCTTTGTTCTTCTTTGGAACTATAACCATATTCGCTATCCATTCGGGATATTTTGCTTGTCTAATGATTCTGCGTCCAACATCTTCTCGCAACTCTTCTTCTATCTCGAGGGTGATATCTTTGTTGCTATCTTTCTAATTCTTTGTTTGAATGGCTTCACATTTTTATCAATTTCCAACTTGTGACAAGCTACCGATGGGTCTATACCGGGCATTTCATCCATATCCCACGCGAAGATATCTTTATAATCTCGCAACAGGCCAGAACGTTCTTTCTTCTTCATCCGCTCCCATGTTAGTTCCAATCTTTAGCATCTTGGGTTCTTCCTTAGTTCCAATATTCACTTCTTTAGTTTGCTCTGCTTGCGACGTAATCGGCCTTCGGTTCTCCCATAGGGGTTGGTCCTTTCGGTTCCATCGCGGGATCATTTTCTTCTCCAAGAGATCTCGCTAGGTATTCCTTTTCCTTCCTTCGCTTTGATCATGTAAACTCGAACTCTTCTTCTTTCTTAGCCGCCCTCGCCATCTTTTTGCGGTGCTTAGATATATTCTTTTGTTTGTTTACTTGTTCCTCGCAATATTTTACTTCATTTTGATAATATATTCTTCCTTTAGCAAAGATCCCCTTTGATCTCGCCTATTCCGGTTGGTGTTGGAAACTTGATACGTTGATGAAGCGTCGACGCCACGACTTTTATTGCATGTACCCATGGTCTTCCTAGTAACAAGTTATACGGTGATTCCATATCTACTATACTCAATGTCACCCGAGTTTCGATTCTTCCTAATGGAATACGTATTTTTATCTCCCCTCTAACTTTGGTTATGGATTTACCAAAACCTTGAATATTGTATGCCGCGAAAGTCATATCCTCGTCTTCATATCCCATCTTTTTGTAAGTGTGATAGAACATTATATTCACCGAGACTCCCCGTATCAATTAAAACTCCATTTACCACCCATGTTTTCGCGTGTTCTCCGATTCTTCTCTCTCCTTATACGCGTTAATTGCGATCACTAATGGAGATGGGTGATCCAAATTTTCTTTGGATATCTCTCCCCGCGGTGAATGTTATCTCTTGTTTTTCCCAATCTTTCAAAGGTGATATCATTTCTCTGTCTGTAACCTTCTTTCCTTCAAAATCCCGTTTATGTATTCTTCCTCTAATATTTTCATGAAATTCACTAATCATTACTCCTGTATCTGTGTCACATACCATACCTTTTTCCCCTGCTTCATCCGATCTAAGATTTTCCTTTCTCATTTTCTTGATCCAAACAACTTTAATTGCGATTTTCTTTCTTGAACCAACAAGATTAGGTCCCTGTTTCTAGCGCATATGTAGTGGCCGGTTTTCCCACACTACACCCCTCACTATATTTTGGTTAATTAGTCCATTGAAAGTTGTATAATTGAGAATGTTTATTGATTAATTTCATGAGTTGTCTACACGGAAAAGTAGAATTACACTTAGCAAGTAAAACACTCTTAAACTTTCTCTCTCTAATGACTTGCCCAACAATTCCAAAAGATCCCTCTCTACAACGAGACTCACTTAGCCCTTTATATAGGGTAATACACGGTGGATGACAACTAATCTATCCTTTTATTTCGAAATGTTCCACGAAGTGTCGTGAGATGTACAAACGTTTATTCTCGCGACACTTCTTAACCCTCGCCCCGGTTCCATGTCTTTACTCACGTTTTGTGTGTCGTTATTCATCGCGTCGTTTATTTTAGCTCCCTGCGACTCCCTCGCGACACCGTCGTTTATTAACCCCGCGATCCCTGTACGTTGCGATATTATGATCCTACAGCAGCAGTGGTTCATAACTTCATATAGATGCGCTATTCTCAAAAATAAAGCAAGAGAGGACCAAATCCTAGAAACTTATTCAGACACTGAATAGTGTATTCTAATAAGTCCGAAAATTTGATTATGAAAATAACCAGGCATGCTGCAATATATAGATGTGTCAAGCCAATTTATATTACTTGAACCCAAAACTGGGTTTGGCACCTGCTGGCTTTTCACCCCTATAAGTTAGTGCATTACCAATACCCAGGGAAACTTTATTAGCTATCTGCTTATCTGCTTGGAACATAATTTACTATAAGTAACAAACCCTTCAAAGGATACAGAGTGTGGATTATGGACAACGGACACTACACAATCATTTTACTAAAACACACAACAAAATTGCATGGATCATGCTGAAAATTTTATAGCACAAAGTGGAACTTTGGCTCTTAGGAGGATTTATGTTTTTAACAAGATTTTGGGTCATAGGGTTGTTTTCCCGGCCATACTCCCTACATATTTTGCCATATGACCCCACACTCTCACTGTGAAATGTCAATTTACGAATAAATTTTGGTTCCAACTATATTCTCCTCTTGAAAAAACGACTCATTTTGTATTGTTTCTTAAACCCTAGATTTTTTAACATCACTCTAGATCCCATCGTTTATAAATCTTTCTCTGTTCAACTAGAAGGGGAGTTTTAATAGAGTATTTCAATAGTCTACCTGAAGAGATTACATTAGACATTATCAGTCGATTACCAACTGAATTGGTTCTCGAATGCAAGTTAGTTTGCACGAATTAGAGAAGTCTTGTTCGCCATCCATCATTCTCCAAGATGCATTAATAATCCTGCAACTGGTTCTGGTAAGATGAGTTTTATTGCTTTGACTTCAATTGTTGGACATCTTTCATTATTTTGATTATATATACATAGAATCATGAATTCATTGAGAGAATTAGAAGGCTTAATTTAACCTCTCCTTTTTGGGGGGATACTAGAATTCTTGGATTGTGTAATGGTTTGTGAAGACAAGTATTTAGTACAAAAAGCAACCTATATTTTTTACCCCATCACGAGAGAGTATATTAAGCTTCCATAAATTAAGAGAGTTTACTTCAATCACAGGGCGATGGGATTTGGTTATGTTTCTTCAACCAACGAGTACAAAGTCGTAACAATAATGTTCGAGAAGGGGACCGAATTTATACAAGTTTACATATACACTCTAGAGAGTGGCCATGGATGGATAAACCTTGAAAGTTTAATTATGGAACCAGAGCACATTGGAAAAATGAAATCTTTGTCGATGAAGCTCTTTATTTGTCTGAATAAGATCACCCTGTCAAATGTGGTTTCCTTTTCTTCTTTTTTCTTATGAAGGTGTAACATTTTTGCTTACAAGTGCATTGAAATCAGTGATTTAATTCTAAGAAAAGAAACAATAAAAAATAGAGAAACAATAAAAAAAATTGCATTGATTCGGTGGAACTGCTAAGATTCGGATTTGTATATGTTGTTACTCAGTTACATACACTATTATATATTCGAGTTCTTCTCTACTCTATTACATACTTCGAGTGGTGTAACTTTCTTACGATTTCTTTTATCGGTGAAAATAGTATTATAATTCAATTAAGCCTAATAAATGTTCAAAGAGGTTGATGGACACATCGTTGGCCCTTCGTAAGGTATAAATCAAAACAATCATAGCCAGATAAAAAAAAAACTTGTGGTCATTTTTATAATCATTTTTATTGATTTTGACTTTGATTTACTCGATTTATTTATGATTAACAAAGTTAATTGAATATAACAGAAAAAGGAGTTTTGTTTCTTGATCGATTTATGTTATTAATGACGACGAAATATGATCTTTGGTTTGAGAAGAACGTTTTTTCTTTTTTATTATTATAATTTGGGGAAAATAGAACGACATCATATTGACATAAAAAACATTATAAATATAACATATTAGTTTTATTTTTCTTAAATTTACAAAAAAAAAAAAAAAAAAGATCACATTTATAAAGTTATTGTCCATGAACACATGAGATATACTGTCATTATTAAGTTGATGTAAATGGATAAAAAATTTCATTAAGTTCTGATGGTTAACTTGTAAACAACAACAAATACAAGTTGTACAAAGTATATGTATTCAAAAAATAAATAGTTTTAGAAATCCTTAGAATTTCAAGTGATAAATTTAAGATTATTTTGCTGCCACAATTTCTTCTAATTTTTCTAGCTTTTTATCGCAGGTAAATTATTCGGAGGGAATCAAAATGACTCCTCATTTTTAATCTCCTAACCAATACACCTAATGACATGTTTAGAGGGTGCGAAGAGAAATGTGTTTTTTTTTTTAATATGTATTAAGATTGTTCTTTATTTTGGGACATTTTAAACCGTTTACCTTTAAATATTATCGCGTGAACCAAAAGAAAACTAGTGACGATATAGTCTTAATTTGCAGATGTTTGACAGTTCCCTCCCTAACAAATCAAGGGCACAATTCTTACTAAGTGTGATTAAGAAGAGAATCATTGTTCCTTTGCTACATAAAAGAGAACCACATAAGTACATGTTCCACAAGCAACCAAAAGTATTCAGTCCGGAGACAACACAACACAAGATGGATTACACAATTACTCCAACACAAAGTCACCATTCTTTGAATTTCATATCAATTATAACTTCCTGTTCTTAAAGACTTTGGATGAAGCTATAGAGAGAATACCAGATCCAATGCCCAAAATCCAGTCCTCATGACTCAAGTTCCATTAAAGCCTAGAAATTTCCATATCTTTTCTTCCACACACCATATAAAGTAACCATCTTTCTTTTGTTCCTTACTTAACTTAATGTCTTAATTGATTCTTGATAATCATCCTTGTTGTTGTTGATGCAATGAACTAGTACCGGTTCTAGATTGAGCATGCTGATAAAAAATGATGCAAAGCTTGAGGATTCAAAACCCAAAATGTCCATCTGGAGACATACCCATTTTTAATTCTAAAAGTTGTTGATCCAAAATTGAACTAAAACTCATTGGCCCCAAATTACAAGATGTATGTCTATTTTAATCGACAAAGAAATTAATGAACTTGGTAATAGTACTTGGTTTTGGATCAATCAAATGTTCTTCAAAATGAAAAAATAAAATAAAAATAAAAATGAAGAAACTTCAAAATGGATAAACAAAACACTTACAGTAAAACTTCAATAAATTACTAATGTTGGGACCGCCAAATTCTATCAATTTAGCGAAGTATTAAATTATCGAAACATTCTAAGTTAAAGTTTCAAATATAAAAGAAAACAAAATACTTAAGTTAACTTAAAGATTTCTCATAACAACAAATATATTCAAGGTTATGAAACGCGAAAATCAAGTCTAGAAAAAATTAATGTCCTTGCGAGGCAATGAATACTGCAGTTTCGTCATGGACAACAGATGTTCAACAAAATTCAATTGCAAATTATTTCGAACATTGTAAACTTCGGTCACAAGAAAATGAAGATGTACCGGTCGTTGAAAATGAAGGTATTAATGAACTTGGATTTATAATCAAGGAGTTAAATTACCATAATCAAATAAATGTCAACATTTTGCTAGACTATCCAGGTGAAAATGATAACAGTACGGAAATTTGGACAAACGAATAAATTATTGGGAGTGTTATATCAAATCCCCAAGAAGAGGAACTAAAGGATGATAGTTGCGTTGTGGAGCCAGTTTCTCTTAAAAAGGAAATCTTATCAATAGTAAAGCTAAATGATTTCATCCTACAATTTGAAAAAGGCACTCCTGAACTCCTCAAGGGACTACAAAATATCATAAATAAAGTCCAATGTTGCATAAATGTGAACAAGAAACAAACAACTTTGGAATTTTATTTTAGTAAGACATCATAATGTAGTGCTATTATAATGATTATTAATTTATATTTCAGTTGGGACCTATTGGACACTTAAATTTTTTATTATCTTATAAATTTAGCAAGGTTATTAATTTAATACACTAGCCCAATTCGGGACCGTTAAAAAATATTATTTTAGCGAAGTTATTAATTTTTTGTGGATTAATTTATCGAAGTTCTACTGTATATAGATT
Organism: Papaver armeniacum; assembly: GCA_023531295.1. NCBI lineage: Eukaryota > Viridiplantae > Streptophyta > Magnoliopsida > Ranunculales > Papaveraceae > Papaver > Papaver armeniacum. The sequence goes on along the minus strand of JAJJWW010010810.1, from coordinate 153,606 downwards.
AAACTCCATTACATAACAAAGCTATAACATACTACAACATGAAGAAATAGAGAACATGGTAGAAAGAAGATAGACAATAGGAGCTGCATATTCTATAAAAAAACTACGGAACGATAAAAGAACATAACCACTTCCAATTGATAACCTTAACCTTAACCTTCATCATCAGCGCACTTGATAACTTCCACCTTTATCATTAGCACTCTACTGTTTTTTACCTCGACTACCACCACCACCACCACCACCACCACCACCACCACCACCACCACCACCACCACCATCACCACCACTTCCACCTTCATTATCAGAATCTCCAGGTCCAGGAGGACCTTCTCCTCCTCCTCTTCCACTTACATGTTTTACAGGTGGCCACTAGCCTGGAGTTTTCTTAGGCGGTTGTGATACTTGACCTTTATTAGGTCTTGTATGCTCTGAATCGATAAACTTGTTATCTTTCCATTCATCGGACTTGTCCGTTGCTTGAGTTCAGTGATGACTGAGAAAAACTAAAAGAATTGGTTGAGTTCAGAAATCGGGTGAGTTTTGGGATGAAGAAGAGAATGAGGGGTGGGTTTAAATAGAAAATGGAGGAGTAGAAATTGTGAAATCATGTGACTGCTCTATGGTTTGTGGTCTACATTGTCTTTAAATACATACAATATCATCACCAAGTAGCAGATGGAACAGTATTTGTGTTTACTCTTTGTAATAGGTTGTGGGATCAAACCACATTAATAACTTTTATTTTAACAACATCTTGCTCTTTTTGTTTTAATTTAGGTTTACAACAAGTAGCGAAATTCGTGCATCCTTAAAATCTAGGGAAGTTCTTAAAACTTTGAGTTTCTTAACCGGGATAGTCTTGCTCTTTTTGTTTTAACTTAGGTTCACATTAGTCTTGCTCTTAAATACGTTAGTTTTCTTATACTGATTTATTTTATCGAAGTTTTTTTTTTTTTTCAAATGGTGAAGATTTTGTGAAAAATAAATTATAAAGTTAGGCTTTTACCATGAAGTTTTTGCTTTGTTTGTTTAGTTAGGATCCAAAGAACAAGTTGTCTCGTAAATAATGTTGGTGTGTCGGTTTAAGATTCGGGAAGCATCAAAAACTCTATTTAGATTTCAATATTTCTTTCGATTTAACTTTTGCTATGTTAATCCTTTTCACTAAACAAAATACCTGCTAAATAGTGATGTTGGTTCTCGGGGTTAACAATTAATCCTACGGACAATGAAAATATAAGCAATAGCTTCGGTATTCGTTCCTTTAATCCTTTGTTTCAATATGGTTGATAAAACTTTGGAGTCCATTTTTCTTTGCTTCGGTATTCGTTCCTTTAATCCTTTGTTTCAATATGGTTGATAAAACTTTGGAGTCCATTTTTCTTTCTAAAGGAGTAAATTTATATATTTAAATAATTCTGGGTCAAATACATCAGAGCAGAAAACCATGGAAAAAGAATACATATATCATGTACCACAGAAACACTGTGATCCAATACAAGTATCAAACACATGATATTCACATAAGTAACTGATGATATTGAGAAAATGGATTTTGAATTCTGATTCTACCATTTGAACTTGTCTTTTTCTTTTTCTTCTTCGATAAGATTCAATATCCCGTGGATAAAGTGTAATATGCGCAGTAAATCATCATCATGATCAATGTCGGTAACCATGGGTCTTCACAGAAACGTCGACCTACGTCATTTCGGAATAAGCCTTCTTCAATAATCCATTTGAACCGATTGTTGAAATCGATATCGGCGTCCTTTAGAAAACCCAAAGGATTATAATAAATCGTTGTAAAAGGGCACTGAAAAATCATATGACATAGAATTTCCATAGAGATATTATTTATCTAAAAAGAAAATAGAACACAAAAAACCAAAACCTAATTTGGCAAGAAAATACGATTTTTAATTATTTACACAAGGTGTGGTAATAATACTATCTAGATTTGCTGGGAAGATACGAAATCTCATATAATAAACCGAAAAATATCTAGATTTTAGGATGAATAAGATGAGAAAAAATATGAGTAGTTATTGGGAAAAAACAGTTATGACCGAGGGAAAGAGAGAGAAAAAATAGGAGAAACATTAAATCTTTTTTGGAGTCCATTTAAAATGTTACTCACCAAATGAAGGTCGATATATTTTTCTTTATAGCCATGAAGGTCGATATATTTTCTTTATTAATTGACCTTTTTTAACGTTTGGGATAGAACTATATCCTCTAAGTACGTGATGATCTATTAAGAGATCACAAGACGAGGTTTGAAATTTTAGTGAAGTTTATTTCTCCGAGTGAAATTGGTTTGCATGAGATCTGTTTTCGTAAAGCGATAAGTTGATGATAAATATTCATAACGACAATTTAAGATGGGATACTTGTTGAACTGATTCAGTAGCCATCTTTCTGTATTAGGTTTCTTTAAAGTGAGGGTTAGAGAGAATGATCATCTAGGATCGAAGATCTACCCGTACAAGAATGAAGAAGTAAACAGTGGCGAGCGGTGATTGATTTTTCTGTTTTTAGGGTTGTGTATCGGACGTGTGAATATCACTTGCAAATCAAACTTGTCAATATCAAGCATTGTACAAAACTCGGACCTTGGAACAAGAATGCAGCCATGTGTATAGGTTAGGTTTATCTTTATTTATAATGCTAAAAAGGGTTTAAATTTAAAACCTTTGAAACACAGTTGTCAATGACAAACATTGCTAATTTAGAGCATAACTCAATTATTTGAGGCCTACTTATTTATAAACTAGTTAAAAGTAAAAAGTTACCCTCACCACCAAATTCTGATTTTAAAATTGAAACCTATTCATATCATTTCCCTATTCAAATTATTTCCCATAAACTAAAACTAAAACTAAAACCTAACCACGTCTATTAGTTTTTTAACTACATCTACTGGTTCGAAAAAGTTTGGTTCCACTGATTTCAAATACTTTCGAATTGAAAATCTTCGATTGCAACTCATTGCTGTAAATTATTCTTGTAATCGTTCTATTCATTCAAAAATTGAAAACTACAAAAAATCTTGTTTTTTTTTATTAACCCAGAATTGGTCAATGTTGATGTCCACATTGAACGACTCCTAATAACCGGCCGATATTCATGACCACGTCTACCAATTATTTTTGTTGTTCTTCGTGTTTGATAAATATTAACCCAGGATTGGTCGATGTGGATATGAACATCGACCGATCCTAGTTGAAGAAACGCTCAACCTTTCGGTAGGTTTTTCAGGTTAAAATCGACCAATATGAATCTCTCTATATATATGCTGATTATGATGTTAGTCATCCATGAAGAATTCAACCCTTCGGCACATAATTAGTTGCATAACAACTGATCATTATGAAAAAATATCCGATTTTTGTGTTAAAAATGATTAAATTTATAGATATAAACATATTCATCTAGCCAATTGTGACATTATTACGGATTATGGAGGGTAAACAACGTTATTGCTTGTGGGAATATTTTGTTATTCAAGAGTCGCAAATAATTTCATGGAGACCATTACTAGATGAGAAGAGAAAACAAAAGAACCTTTTTCATACCTTAATTTTATTTTGTTGATACATTATCGTCTTCTTGGATTACATGAGCACATAGTGATTTGAATGCTTTGTTCATGATAGGAGTTAAGGATAGAGCCCTTTGACCAGATTCAAGTGAGGGTTATCTGATAAATAGGAAAAAGAGGTATCAGTAATTCAAGTCTGTTAGTATAAATTGACTTTTCACATCCGACTATGCTTTGTGTAACAGAGACGGGGTATCCTCCCACGAGTCTGGTAATATTTTAAAATAAATACTCTTATAGTTTTGTTTATGAAAATGTGACAATGGTTTTATATGAGCTTGCTTATCTACCGATTGCATAAAAATGCTATTATGTTTATTTACATTCAACTATTTTTGGTGGAAGAAAACTACCGACCTAGAATCGGTTTATATGTGCAATTTTATCCACCGATTTTGGGTTGGTGTTCTTAAAAAAATTTGAAGCTTTTTCCTTGGTTTCATGTTTTGAAGTTTGATCAACATTAGTTGATTTCACATCTAACACAATTAATTAACAAATAAACTAATTAATTAATACTAATCAATCAAGAATAACTTAGTCATAACGAAAATAGATGGTTAAGAGGTTCTTTTTATTTTACTTCAAAATGACCCATTTTTTTCCTCCAGTAAGATAGGTGTAGTTGCAAGAAATCCTACACTACACCCCTCACTAGAATATACACAATTAAGTCATTTTAAGATGAATGATTATGATTCCAATTGACTGAATACTTGAATCTTTACAATATGAAATAGAAATGAGTTTTAGAATTACAATCACTCTAAAACTTTCTCTCTCCTAATGACTTGCTTAACAATTCAAAAAGAACCCCCCCTCAACAGACTTACTCGACCCTTTATATAGGGTAGTACACAGTGGATGACAAACTAAGTCTGTCCTTTATTTTCGGGAATGGCTTGCGAAATATCGCAAGCGTACAAGTATATAATCTCGCGACATTCTTAAACTTCGCCATATTTTCATATCTTCCTCGTGTTCTGGCTGTCGTCATTCATTGCGTCATTTATTTTACTTCCCTGCGACTCCCTCGCAATGTCATCATTTATTAATCTCGCGAAGTATTGATGTCGCGATATTCTCGATCTTACATCTTGCCTCTTCTCATGTCTTCTCTCAAAGGAGAGAATGTCATGAGAATCAACATTTTGAAATGCCGCAACGCTCATCTTTATCTCTGTTTCACTCCGTACTTTTATACGGAATTTATTACGTGTGTTTCTTCTTCCACTCTTTTCTTGACACGTCTCTTCCAACCGTTTATTCTTGACCATTCATGTCCCATCTCGCATTAAATGCATTTGTCTTCTCGAGGATTCTTCTCTCTATATATAGTTTTCTCCACCTTCTCTTCTTCTCTTTTATTTTCCCTCTGCAATTTTTCTTCAACTCTCTTCCTCCGCAATCTGCGCTTCACTATCAGTAAATCTTCCCCTCTTTTTTTCTCTTGATCTTCAATTCTCTAATCATTCCCATACTCTAAAAATGGCTTCACTTGGTCGTATATATAAACCCCTTTTTAATGAAGCTCAAAAGAATTTACAAGAGAAAGGCTTCATCCTATCAACCATTCCTGATCAAGAATCTTCATCTATACTTTCTGCAAAGTTGTTTTCTGATCATCAGTGTGATGATCAGAAAATCATAATCTCGCTAGGTCAAATCCTCGCAGGCCTTCCCATTCCTCTCTACAATCCCGAGATGCCTTTATTCTATGAAATTCTTGCTCATGAGAAATTCTCTCGAGCTATTTATCAATTAAGCGGTGATTGCATCCGTCTAATGCTTGAATTCGCCAACCGTGGCGCTGGTAAGGGATATTTATATCCTGGTGATGTCAAAGATCCTAGATTCGCAACTTTAAAAATAGTCGCTGATAAGTATACCGTAGAGAACTTTTTTGAAAATTATGAAGTAATAAATATGAGAAATGATAAATCTCGCTGGGGTGCTCAATTGAAGAGAAAAGATAATATTTCCAAAGGATAAGTCGCTTATGCAAGATATTGACCGGCACTCGGGGCAAAAATAATGTTCCTCGGTATTCCAAAGATGAGAAGTGGTGGGTTGTTCCTCTATTTTTGAGCGGACCTTATATTGCAGTTCTCATACACTCCTCGCGAATCTCGCAAACTATCGTCCTTGGGAATTTAAGTGGCCCGAGAAGGCAAAAGAGGTATATTTCCTATTTCAGGTTTGCTTTACGATATTTCCTTCCCTTTATATTTACTAGGCTTGCAAAATTTTCAGATTATCAAATTGAAAAAGAGTTATAGAAGACGTCCAAAAGCGAGTACTCTGGCGATACTCCGATCAATCACGGATGAAGTAAGAAATACTTTCTTTGCTATTTTTAACAATATTGTTGCCTCTGCTTTCTTATCTTCATTCGTGTGCGAAGGTTGGCGTTGAAGAAATTGACATTCCCGAAGCTGCGAAGGTTAAAGGCAAGAATAAAATCACTCTTCGCAAGGATAAATCTTCCGCTCCATCTTCTAAAAATCGGAAAATCCATCCCTCTTCTCGTTCTAGTTCCCAAACCAGCGAGAGTTCTGACGAAGATGAAAATGTTGTTGATACTTCTTTTGCAAAGGAGAATCATTCGGTCACATCTGCTATGGCGCAATTGTCTAGTGTCTTTTCTGATTCTATGCAAGGATTAGGAGATGATCATTTATCTGCTACTTGCGAAGCTCTCGCAAATATTTGCGATGCCCCCTGCTAGTGGATAATGATTCTTTTCGCGGAGTTTCCCGAATAATGACTCCCAGTTTCTTAAATGCACTCAGTGCTTTGGTATGTTCATATTTCTTTATTTCTCTGTGATTTCGATTATAAACCTTATCTTAACGATTTCTTTACTTTCCTTTATAGTCTGGGAGAGCTTCCTTTGTTGTTTCCTCAGACCTCGAGAAAAGACGCAACAATATTGAAAAGAAAAATCTTCAACTTAAAGAGAAGAACAAAGAACTAGAAGTCAAGTCGCGACATCTCGCAAGAAGGATGAAAAATTCAACAGCTTGGAAGTTGAGTCTTCTTCCCCATAAGGACAAAATATCTACTCTTCAAAGTGCTAATCAGCAACTTTATGGTATAACACCCTTCTCTTTTCTTCATTTCTACTTTGCCATTTATTTTTCTTTGCCCAACTTATCATTTTCGCAGACATTTATAATCTTTCTGACGAAGCCATCCTTCTCCATTAATTCCCTGAACCTATGGATGATGACGCTCTTCTCGCTCATCTCAATGAATCTTTAAGTAGTTCTTCAAACAAGATTAATTCTCTCTCATTAAATGAACTTCGAACCAAATTTCACCTTTTAGAAATTGAACATAGATCTAGCTTAGGTTTAGCCAACCGATTTAAACGTTTATATCTTGACTCCAAGGAGAATAATAATATTCTAAGGAAAAAGATTAGTAGCCTCATAGATGATAAGGATCGCATTGCTAATCAAGGTGCACAAGCATTAGCAAAATTTCAAAAAACTCTTCTTGAAGTCCAAATTGAACGAGACGAATCTCTTCGCCAAAATGCCATACTTAATGAGCGAGAAAATCAAATTCGTTCACTTCTTGTCATAAATAATGATGATGAATTTGCTTGGGCTGCGAAGGTTCTATATAATGCCGTAAATAACTTAGGTGTTAACGCTCGCCTTTCATGCCGAGCATAATGCCTTGGTTAAAGATATGATTTCGACGAGAAGGTTGTTTACCGTTCTTCATTATTTTTCCGCTTCTTTTTTATGAAATCATTATTAAGTTGCTAACTCATTGTCATTTGTTCGCAGAATCCGAGAAGAGGTTTCAAACTAGAATCAAGGAACTTGAATCTCGAAAGCACAACTTGCAAAAGACTTCTCTTTCGCAATGAAAAATATTCTAAGCCAAGAAGCAACTACAAACTACCGTGGAGAATTTCAATAATGATGTTGTGCGTTTCGCAATCAAACTATTGAAGCAATTTGCAATGACCACAACATTCCTCTTCTTCATATCCTTGTCTTCTCGATGAAATTATCGAAAATATGCCTTCCTCGGGGATGTCTCTCGATAGTGAAGCAAGCGAAGAAGAGGAATCGATAAAGAATCGATGAAGAAAAGAATAAGTTGAAAGATTGTTCTTTTTTCCTTTTTTTCTTCCCCGCGATACTTGTACATTTATCCTTCTAACCTTCCATTTTGTAATCTCTCATCAGAAATCTATCATATGAAAATAAATAACAAGTTTTTATTCTAATCATTCCCATACTTGCCTCTGTTATTTATTTTCACATGAGAGAAATTAAGTTGATAATCTTTAAGTAATGATATTTCTTAATTTCGCAATTGTTGTTGCTGATTCTCCCCAAATAAGTGAAGAAATATAGTCGTATTCGCAAGCTTGTTTGCTTACTCAATTTCTTGTGTTATTTTATCATCATTGCGACAAAATCGCAGGACGTCGCTACACTTTCATGTAATGACCCATTGATCTTGTCTTATCATTGTTTTTGTGTGGTCTTATTTTGCCTTCCTAGTTAAAGGTCTTATTTTGCCACCCCTCATTTTGCATCGATATGACAAGTCTAAATATTCTTGCGAACATAAAGTCCCAAGACATTGACGTCTTGCGACAAAATCGCAGGACGTCATTACACTTTCATGTAACGACCCATTGATCTTGTCTTATCAGTTTCTTAATATTTTTGTCTCTGCAGGATGTTTATGTTGCGACAATTTGAAAGGCCTAAAAATTCTTGCGAACTTAAAGCCCCATGACATTGCCGTCTTTTGACACTTTTCAGCTCCCTAATGGAGGGTGCCGCCCTTATCATCTCCCTGGTTGCCCTTTCAAGGAGGCGTACATCGGCCATACAAGACTAGCTCCTCCCATCCGGTCTTAACAACAACCAGTTGTTTTCGCAGCCTCTTATCCCTTATACCTATATGGCTTATGGTTACGAGACTACACCCTAAGTGGAGTTTTCTTCGGGCCGAGTGCAACATGTTCCAAGACTTGCCAAGAATGGCCGAGACACTTCAAATGTCCCAGACACTCTTGGCTCAACCGTGTACCTCGGCGCCTTGAGCATACACTGACTCCTTGGAAGAGACCCTAGGGCGTCCAACCAGGGTATAACCTTATATATATATATAGTTGGAAATCCAAGGTATCTCTCCCGGATAGGCTTTCATGGGCCCCAAATTTTCATGACTCAGATTCCAGGGGCTGTGTAACCTTTTCTCTAAGCCATGTCAAGAGATACCCCTTATATGACGCACTTTAGGTCTTACATTTGCCTCTTGCGAAATATCATTCGCGAACTAGGGTGTACGCCATAAAGGTTCGTCCCATTCACCCACTCTTTTCATTTTTGTTAATTCATTCAATCATTCATTTTTGGTTTTCTCTTGTTATTTTGTTTGCGAAGCTATCGCACAATCTTGATTTGTTTATTGTAATCTCATTTCAATTCTTCAATCAAATTTTCATACATTCTTGATGGCGAGATTCTCGCGCACTTCTTCTTCAATTATTATTTCTTCCTCCTACTCTTGATATGCCTTTGTCATTAATTTTGATTATAATGGTTATTCATTTCTTATACTTTTTGCTCATGTTGCTCTCTCGCCTCGCACCATATAAACCTCTTAATGGTTTCTTTCCATCATAATTTTCAATCTGTTTTCATGCACTTGCTTCGCAATGTATCTTCACCTCTTGTATCTATGGTATCCACCATCAACCTTTCTCTTCTTTGTTCATCTTTTATATTTTTCTTCCAGCCCCTTACTTTTGGCAGCCTCTTTCCTCACAACTCTCCACATAAATCTCATAGAATTTTTGTCCTTCCGTCCGCCTCCCTTATAACTCCAACACCGCTAGGATGAGGAAACTTTATACACTGATGATAAGTCGACGCTACACCCATAATTTCGTGCAACCATGGCCTTCCAATCAATGCATTATAAGGGGATTCCACATCGACTACATAAAACAAAATTTCAGTTGATAATCCTTGCAAGGGTATTCTCATATGAACTTCTCCTTTAGGCTTATTCGCTGTGCCATTGAAGCCGTATATTTTATATGTCGAAGGTATCAACTCTTCATCCTTCCCACCCATAGTCTTGTAAGTATGGTAAAAAAAGGATGTTTACTGAGCTCCCCGTATCGATTAAGATTCTGTTGATTGCCCAGGAATTTTCTGCTTCATCATCTTCGCCATCTACATGTTTTGGATTAATTTCAATTTTACGACCAATGGGCTATCATGCGTCTCTCGCCTTCAGAATATCTTCTCGCAAAGAAATAAATAATCTTCATTTGCCATTCTTTTAATCAAGCGATATCTTCGCGATGTTCATCACTTCTTTATTATCAGCATCCCTCGCAAAAACTCTACTGAGAATATTATCATGAAAGTCTTCAATTATTTGGTATGAATGTACAATGGAGTTGCAAAACAAATTTTTAGCTTTCGCTCCAACTTCTATTACGAATGTTTCTTTCCCTTTGCCGAGTTTGTCCTGTGCATTTCTGGCGGTGGTGGTAACGGTTGAACCTTCTCTTCACTTTTTAGAAAATGATTCAGCTTTCCTTGGTCAATCATTCTCGAGGATGATTCTTTTTATATTTCTCAGCCATTTGTTAGGTGTCCATGAAAGCGGTGGTAAGAATGAACTCGTGACTTCTATCACTTGGTGGTGGCTCATTCCCCATGTTCCATGGTGCAGGTATGTTTTCCATCAAGAGTATAGCTTCCCATATTTTTTCCACACTAGTATTTAGTGGTGGCATTTTGATTTCCTCCCATACTACTCTGTGACTTCGTTGTCCTCCATGATAATTCTGCCTTCGACCTCCATAAGTTTCTTGCGACTGATCAAGTCTTTGAATTTTGTTATTGCCTCCACGGTTGTAGTAGTTCCTTTCCCTTTCAAATTCTTCCTGATCACGGCTTCCCATAGCTACTATCTTTGGCTGTCCATCATCTATTGTCCTTTCTTGTTGCCCTTGCGAAGTGCTCGCTACTGTGTTTATCAATTTTGGTAATAAGCTTGCATTCGCAGCATTTGAATTTGTATTCGCAACTGGGTATGATTCCATCTCATTTTGCCTTTCCTCTAGGCAATATATTCCTCTTGGAGTTCTCGCAACTCAGTCATTGTAATTGTATTCTTGACTCTAAAAATTTGAATATATAACAAATTGGTCGCGAACATAGCGTTTATGAATGATAGAATAAGATATCTTTCATCCACTCGTCCAGCCATTTCGCTACACATTGTCTTCCATCTCACGCTTAAGTGTCTCAAACTTTCGCCAACTCTTGTTTCAGCCCAAATACGTCTTCAATTCCTGGTCGCGAGGAGTTGTTACTTATATATGCCCCTAAGAATATAGCTTGTAAATGGTTGAATGACGTGATTGTGTTTCTTGGCAAACCCTCAAACCATTTCAGTGCTTCTCCTGTTAAACTTGATGCAAAATATTTGCACAATATGGCATCATGATTTTCCCATTGTAACATACATCGCACATACGCTTTGATGTGTTGTATTGCACAAGTTGTTCCATCAAAAATGCTGGTTAATGCGGGTAAATTGCACTTTGGGGGTATTCCTCCTAACTGCACCTCTAGTGTAAATGGGGTTTTCGCAGCCACTTCGATGGCCTCATCCAATTGTCTTCTTCCTCCTCCCCTTCTATTGTTCAACATTCCTCTCATCTCTGCCAATTCTCTCAAGATTTATTCATTTACATCAAGATTCGAATTTATTGGTCTTTTTAGTTCCGCCTCTCCTTCTCGCGTTCATGTCTCGCTTTGATTTTCTTGTTCTTCATTTTCTTCTCTTCTTTCTCTGCGACCTTCTCCTTCATCTTGTTCACGAATTCGCACACCGTTATATCTATCATTTTCTCTTCTTGGTTGTCTATCGGTTCTCCTTTGTATTCTTTCATATTCTTCATTGATATTTCCATTGTTGCGATTTTGCTCGCGTCTTCTTTCTCGATTGTCATGATTATTCTACCGAATTGCTTCCTCCAATTCCCGTTCTTCCATTTCTACTCTTAATCTTTCCCTTTCGCAAGCTAGACGCGCTTGTTCAATATAATGTTTTTCGATGTCATCTTCAATCTCCTTTTGTTTCCTCTGTGTTTCTCTCACATACAGTATTCTTCTTCCTTCTTCCTGATTTTCTCCATCAACTGGATTATTCTGCACTTGACGTTGCCTATTTTCTTGATTTCCGTCATTTTGGCCATTCTGTAGAATTTCAGGACGTGGAATATAACGATCTTCTACCACTTATCTTCTCTCGCAACATCCCTCACCGAGATTTGGCTTTCTTTCTACATTTTCTTCATTAACATTTTCTACGTGTAATTTTCTCCTCATATCTTCTCTAACCGATCCCGATCTTGACCTCGGTATTACTTCTCGACCTTCTATTCTCGCAACCTCATATTTTCCATTCTTAACTCATGGTTTTGCCTTGTTAAATTTGCACGTTCTTCCGCTTCTAATCGCCTTTCTTCATGTATTGTTTGCCTCAATGCTTCTAATGTCACGACTTCTTCATTTCTATGAATTGTTTCTCCCATCTCTTCTCGATTTCTCTCCTCTTGTCCATTATTTATCAATTGTTGCACTTCTTCTTTTTCTTCCATAGAATCTGATCTCCATGTATGCACACTCACCCTATCATAATCTATTACTCTATTCGGTGCTGGTTGAATTGGTGGTTGAATTTGACCTTCTTCTCTATCTCTTGCGTTTATTCTTGATGGTTCACCTACTTCATTTATCCTTTCTCCAGCTAATCTCCCGCTTCTTCTAACGGTTGTTGGTTGTTCTGATGCATTCCTTCTTCTAGCTATTTCTCAATTTTAGTAAGTTGTTGAAAATTATACGAAATTTCTTTCTTGTTACTCCTGATTCTTTCAATTCACAAGGTTGATCTCTACTCAGTCCTTGTTTCTAGCGCCATTATGTAGTTGCAGGAAATCCTACACTACACCCCTCACTAGAATATACACAATTAAGTCATTTTAAGATGAATGATTATGATTCCAATTGATTGAATACTTGAATCTTTACAATATGAAATAGAAATGAGTTTTAGAATTACAATCACTCAAAACTTTCTCTCTCCTAATGACTTGCTTAACAATTCAAAAAGAACCCCCTCAACAGACTTACTCGACCCTTTATATAGGGTAGTATTAAGGATGACAACTAAGTCAGTCTTTTATTTTTCGAATGGCTTGCGAAATATCGCAAGCGTACAAGTATATAATCTCGCGACATTCTTAAACTTCGCCATATTTTCATATCTTCCTCGTGTTCTGGCTGTCGTCATTCATTGCGTCATTTATTTTACTTCCCTGCGACTCCCTCGCAATGTCGTCATTTATTAATCTCGCGAAGTATTGATGCCGCGATATTCTGATCTTACAATAGGCCCCAATTAAAACAAATCCACCTTTTAAGTGTTTCTTTAAACAATGAAGGTAAGATTTATATTAGTATTTAGTAATCATGTCCTTACAATAGTTCAAGCCCATTAATATTAACTTACTTTTCACATCCGACTTTATTTTGTATAATAGAGTCGGGTATTCTCCCACGAGTCTGGATTATTTAAAAAGTTTTCTTTATGAATATGCGAAATGGGTTTATATAAGTTTATTCATCTACCAGTTACATAAATCGACTTTTATATTTATTTACATTCACTGATTCTTGATGTTCTCTGTGGATGAAGAACACCAACCAAGAATCAGTTTACGTGTGCAATTTTATCCATCAATTCTAGGTTGGTGGTCTTAAGAAAAATTCAATTTTTTTCGTTTGTTTTCATGTTTTGAAGTTTGATTAGCATTAGTTGATTTTATATCTAAACACAGCTAATTAGTAAGCAAAATGATTAATTAACACTAGTTAATCAAGGGTAAATTAGTCATTAACAAAAACAGATGGTTAAAGGGTTTTTGATTTTACTCTCGTTTTCGTCCTCTAGTCAAATAGGCCACCAATGAAACAAACCCACCTTTTAATATTCATTTGAACAATGGAGGTACGCTTTAAACAGAAATGATTAAGCTACCGCGGGATTATCCCGACAGATAATCCCGCCTCTAACATAATGATGGGACCCCCTGTTTCCTAATGGGTTGGGTTGGGTGGGGTGGGGGCCACCGAACTGTGAGAGGCGGGGCTATCTGTCGGGATAATCCCGTGGTAGCCCTATCACTTCCGCTCTTTAAATTAGTACTTAGCAATCATGCCCTTACGGTAGTTCAAGTCTATTAATATTAATAGACTTCTCGCCTCGGCTCTATTTTGTTTAACAATTATCCTTATTCATTTTGATCTCCAAAATCTGGTGTCAAAGATATGCGTTCTCTTCGGCAGTTGTTTAAATTTCTGAATCCCAAAAATTAAAACAAATTCTTTTTTATAAACCTACTAGATGTTATATTACAACATACATTATATAAGATGATCATCTTATACTAATATAAAGAAAATAGGTAATTGTTTGGATCAACCTTATTTTGGTGAAGCCTTTTCACATGACAATAATACCCCCATTAACTAAGCTTTTAGTTAATATTTGTATGTTTACAGGAATGCCATTGTTTTAAAAATAGATCAAAAAAATTAAAACTTAGATATCCTTAAAAATACACATTGGATTTTTTGCAAAATTAATATATTTGGAAAGCTCTTTAAATTATCTACGTAATGAGTACAAATAAGGATATTAAATTTTTATTTTAAGATTTTTTGTTTCGATTATTATCAAATTTGATGTTGTTAAAAGAATCCAATTCAAACACGTGCATCGCACATGTGACCTTACTAGTAGAAAGAAAGAAAACATAAAACATTAACCAGCAAACAATCTCACAGCTAGCTCAATGACCTACTCCTCCTTGAATTTATTGTAATAAAAAAACCAAACAAAAATACTTTCAAATGAATTTATTGCAATAGAAAACCAAACAAAAATATTTGGGGCTGACAGGCACCCCCAACCAGGGGCACCAGGTCGCTCGGCATCCCCCACAAGGTAAACTATAGACCCTGTACGCGTAACTTGTTGCTGGTGACCCTGGTCTTGCGGTATATAAACCAAAAGCAAATGAGTTATTTACACGATGTGGGACTAAGCTATTATAAACTAAACAAGGTAAACTATAGACCCTGTACGCGTAACTTGTTGCTGGTGACCCTGGTCTTGCGGTATATAAACCAAAAGCAAATGAGTTATTTACACGATGTGGGACTAAGCTATTATAAACTAAAAACCAAGAAATTTTTAATCCTTATCCGTCTGTTTAGCTTTTCCTCCCGAGCAAGGGATAAGTTTTGGAATCCTAAAATGATTCTCAAATTAGGAATGGGATTTTTCTTTTTTATGATTTCTCTCTTTCACACTCAGATTTGGAAGAAAGGGAAATGATTGACTTGTACATCTATCAGTGTGTTTGGAGTCTCATCTTATCAGTTATTGACAAAGCAATTTTCAGACAAGGACACGGTGAAGTCTTCAAATCGTTGGAGGTAAACTGCTCTCTCAACTTCCTTATGAAATGTGTGGAACCATGCTTGAGCAGAAGCTGATATTGTTGCTATAGCAAGCTGCTAGTAGCTACACTGTGTTGGAGAAAGAGGAGAGGACCGAGAGGTAATCAATTAGCAGGGTATAGAGATAACAATTTAAGCATTCTTCTTCTTCAAACTTGATTAAAAAAATTTGCAAGGGAAGTATGATTCTGTTCAAGAACTTAGGAAAACCTTAGGTTGGATTGGAGAAGACCAGATGGAGAAGTTAAGGAAAGACGAAGAACTAGAGCTGATTACAACACACAGCTAATAAACACCGAAAGATTTTCAAGACGCCAAAGGCTTAAATTCCAAAATTACTTTGTGTAGAGACAAAAGTTTGATCTTGCAAAGTGAATAACCAAACATATAGTTGTATTGTATATTTAAGATTGAAGATTAGATGCTTGAATATGCCTAGTATTTCAACCATATGATAAGAATACAACTCTAGAACAATTCAGCGACATGTATCTTACCACTACATTATATCAAGTAATGGGATATAGAACCAAGAGATAAAAAATATCTTAGATAAATATCACATGATCAAAGTCGATTTGATTGGATCAATGTTGCCATGTTACTCTCTTCAACCAAGTATTCCCATGTTGGTTCCTAGCAGGTGCATAGCTTTCTATTGCAGCTGAAAATTGAACCCAAAACACATAAAAACTTAAGTACCAATGTTACCCGCCGCTTTGGACGAACAACTACGTCCAGGATCAGAGGAATACTCGAACAAACGACAATAATGAGTGTATTTTTTTTTCAAAGGTAAGCTCTATGTCCACAAACTCCAGCAGCAGTGGTTCATAACTTCATATAGATGTGTCATTCTTAAAAATAAAGCAAGAGAGGACCAAATCTTAGAAACTTAGTCAGACACTGAACAATGTAATCTCTGAAATAGCAATATGTCAGAAAATTTGATTTTCAAAGTAATGCTGCATATGTCAGAAAATGCGTCAGGCCAACGTATATTACTTGAACCCAAAACTGGGTTTGGCACCTGCTGGCTTTTCACCTCTATAAGTTAGGTGCATTAACAATACCCAGGAAAACTTTATTAGTTATCTGCTTGTAACATAATTTACAAAGTAACCAGACATCGGAAGGATACAGAGCAGGAAACATTACCTCCAAGGCTCCAAATTCTCTAAGAAAAGCTCTTCAATATCCCCGGGCTTCAAAGTGCACGAAAAATAATCATCAACCTCTTTGGAAGAATGTACTCTGCAATAGATGTTAATGCAGTGTACTTTGACAGAGAATATAAAAATAAGATAAAAAGAAACCAGAAGATACCAAGGAAAAAAGCTTTATGCATTGATTTTCTCGTAATCAAGATTCACATTATCGCTGTTACGTCAACTTTCACATAAAGAAACTATAGATTTTTTAGCTCATCTGCTGAGAGAGTGGACATTAAAAAGGAAATAACATAATCATTCGGTACAAATTCTTTTTCCCGCATCCTGCGAAAAAAATGCAATGCCTTGTCGGTCTCCTTTGCTATAAGAAGAGCCCGAATGATAATATCATATGTTCGAGCATTTGGTAAACAACCTTTCTCTTCCATTTCCATGATTAGTTTTTCAGCCTCCAATACCATCTTGTGGTGACAGAGGTCGTTGATCATTGAGCTATATGTTACTACATTAGGAACAAAACCTCTGTTTGTAATGTCATTAAACAGCTTTCTTGCATCTTCCAAACGGTCAACCAGACACAAACCATGAATAAGAATGCTATACATGTAATTATTATCTGAGGTTCCTCTACCCTCCATGGATTCAAACAATTCTATTGCCTCCTCCATTTTTCCGTTCTTGCAGAGACCATCTAACACGGTGGTGTATGTCACTTCATTTGGAGGTTGACCAGAAGATTGCATCTCATTCAGAAACCTTTGTGCAGTCTTCATTCTTCCATCCTGGTATAGTCCCCTTAATAGGATAGTGTAAGTAACTATTGTGGGTTTCAGTCCATTTCGTTTCATTTTCTTGAATAGCTGCACAACTTCATCCAACTTGTGATTCTTGCAATACCCATCCATTAATATACTGCAAGTAATAACATTCGGTTGAAGGCCCTTATCCACCATGGAGTCGAATAGATTTACCGCATCTTTCAACCAACCAGCCAAACACAAACCGCCGATCATTGAGCTATAAGTGATCTCATTAGGTTTTAAGTTTATCTTGTCCATCAATTTAAATAACCCCCAAGCATCTTCTGTCATCCCATCTTTACAATGTGAATCTATCAATATATTAAAGGTTATTGTATTTGGTGAAATCCCTCGCTTCATCATTTCATCAAAATATCTTCTTGCTTCTTCCCATTGACCATGTAGGCAATGACCATGAATCAAAGTAGTATAAGTCATTACATTGGCAGAGATTCCTCTACTAACCATCTCTTCAAAGAGTCTCTTTCCGTCATTCAACCGGCCTGAATTGCAAAGTCCGTTGATTAAAGAATTGTAGACGACTACAATCAGGTACCACATTTGAATCACTGTGCATTTCGGAGAAGAGAACCAAAGCTTCATCAACTAGACCTCCTTTACAAAGAGTATCGATAATGGCACAATATGAAACGGCATCAGGTCTGCAGTTCCATTTCACCATCTTGTCTTTTGGACCAGAACCCACTTTACCAGTTCTACAGAGACCAGATATAAGAGTATTACACGTAATGGCATTAGTTCGAACACCCGTCTTTGTCATTCTGTCGAACACTTTGTATGCGGAATCAATCTTTTCCTGAAAACACAACCCTTTAATCAGTGTAGAGAAAGTTACAACAGTAGGATGATAACCTCTCTTTATAATCTCTCCAAGCACACAAAACCCATGATTCAGTTGGTCTAATTGACAGAAGCAATTAATCAAAATGTTGAATGTACATATATTGGGGTTTACTCCAAGCAAAATCATCTTCTTGTACAACAGAATCACATCAGAATAACATCCAATCTTCGATAATGAACCCAAGACATGACAGAATGTATCATTAGATGGTAACGGCCTTTCCAGAATCAATTGGTCAAAGTACCTCAAGCCATCATCAAGCTTTTTAATCCTTCCAGATTTACACTCATCTCTTACAAAACTCTCAAGTAGTGTTATTTCTCTATTAAAACCTCCTCTTGAAGCATAATAACTTCTCACAATTATATGATGCAGATGCAGAAATGAATGATTACCTCTTGTATGATGAAGCTGCAGTAGTGTTGGACCCATTTTCATATTTTCTGGGTTACCTGAAATCTTTAAGATAAACGGATAATGTACGTAGTTTGGGATCCAAGTGATACAGTATGGGGAGTCAGTGGTGCCACTTCAAGCAATATTCCGAGTATAGCTCATCATTTTCTCGTCTCACTCTATCTGCATTTAATCAGATTTTTTTTTAAGGGAAATGAATTTCACTTTTACGGAGAGAGTGAGTTGTTTTTTCTTACAAAAAAAAATTAAAAAAAAAAATGGCCTGATTTCAGCTTAAGGTATTTGTCCCACATCGGACAGAAGAGTAGTTTAATTTTGTTTATAAGCTTCTAGCAGCTGAACCCAAGGCGTTAAACACATGTACAGGAGCTGTGGTGTTGGTTCACTTACAGCGCGATGTGTGTGTTGCTGTTGCCTTGGTTACGGACGGGCGGACTTAAACAAAGTTTTAGGCTTCTTTTTGCAAAATATTCTATGTGGTGTTGGGCCTGGTGGCTACGGCCGGGCGGACAGAAACAAATTTTTTGCTTTTTTTGGCAAAATATTACAAATTCATTTGAAAAAAGAGTAAGCTGAAAATAAGCTAGTCCGGGGTACATGTGAAGCATGCTAGGAAAAGAGTATATTCTTGTTGGTCTAAAAACCATAACCAGAAACGTTATGCAGCAAGAAGATAAGTCTATGAAGTTATTTGAATGAATGTACTATAAGAAAACCCTTAGGGCAATTACCATAATGTATAAATTCAATTTTTTGTTGCGCCAGTTGGATGGCCAAACACATTTCTCCACTGTGGAAAATGCACTCAGCGATTGAACATTACACGTGCGTCCATGGATTGAGCGCCCACCGACTCATCCTTTCATTACAGGTACCGAAAATATATTTGTAGGTGTGAATAATCCACAGGGACAGGTGGAGCCATCCCAGTCGAGGGCGTACCAAAGAAAACGGAGTAGTGAAAGCACTGAATCACCCCACCAGATCTGGGCGCGAGAAAAGAGGTATGAAGACAGGTCGAGAGATCGAGGCAAAAGGGGGAAAAAGTTCTGATGTGACGATCTTCGGGCTCGAGGACATTTAATGCTCTGACAAAGTAGGTAAAGAGATAAGGAAGACTCGGTCAAACTCGGTTGAGAACCCAGAAGGCGACATCGGTCAACATCACCTAACAAGCAACATCGGACGCAGCCACCACTCGGCCAGATGCTTCAACTCGGGTAGAAGGGAAGATCGGATGAAGCATCGGGTAGACACCCGAAGAGATCATCAAGGAAGATGTATTAGGCCCAACACTGTAATATCGTTGTATCACCATTTTATCGCTATAAATAGGAATCATGTATAGGGCTAGAGAGGCAAATAAGGAGTGAGGAAAGAGAGTACACCAAGAGCATAGAGAAAAAGCATACGATTTGTAACCGGAAAAATAGTAATAAGACCTTCCCTTCACCCCGTGGACGTAGGTAATCAAGGTAATAGTAAT